>PYHW01010494.1:563528-578719 GCA_013186435.1 Turdus rufiventris | reverse complement strand
TCACACTTCTGACAGAGGCATCTATCCAAATTATATAGGTATACTTAAATTATGCCTAAAGCCAAAAGAATGCCTTTTCAGGGAATGACAGAAAGCATCAGTGTGCTTATTTTATTGGCTTTGCAGGCTGGAAGTTCCCATGAAAGATTAGGTAAGATGATTTGCGCTTTTCAGTCGCAAAGCTCAGGATAAGCTGGATGTTCTCAGGACATGTTCTCAGCACTGTTCAACTTTGCTGAATGTGCAGTTCCATTGAACTCTGATTACTACAGAGTTACAGCTCACTGGCATAAAGCATTAGCATGATATTTTACATTTTTCCCCCCCATCAGCCATTAAAGAATGGTGCAGGGGAAAGAAAACAGCATTCTGAAACAAGAATCACAGAGGAAATAGGCACCTTATTTAAAGTACTGACAGCAATCTTAGATTTATCAAAATGCTATTTCAGGACTATCAGTGAGCAAATCTGTGCATAACAGCATGGGTTTGTTTGTCTGGGAAAAGACCCATGAAATATACAGTACTTTGCGCTTTTTATGAATAAGAAAGCAATAACCTTGATTTACAGTTACAGGCTGCAGGTTAAAGGAGTCCTTTCAAAAGGAAAATCTTACGATCAATGCTTTCAAGCACTGAAATGCACAACCGAATAAAACAGATGCAAAATCTTAAGCCACAAGCAGGAGTTGATGAAAGCACACTGTAATTCCACTTGTTCTGCTGCACAGCCAAATTACCCAGACCAAACACCTCCTCATTTTTCTAGCACAAAAAGGAGGGATTTGGAACATGGCTTTTCAGACTGGTCAGGTGAAGAACTTTAAATATTATTGTGTACTTCTCCAAGAAGGAACTGTTTTGTGTGAGAAAGAGAATAGTGTGAAAATGTCACCTGAGAACTTCTTGAGAGTATATTCATCTTTTAATCACTGTAAATGAATCCAAACAGGAGCCAAAGAGTCAAGAACTCAACCATCAAACTGAGATTTGCATTGAGTGGACACATCTACACAGAGAATAAGGTTTAGAGTAGCTCGTACTTACTGGACGTGTTAGAAGTCACTAGCATTCTTCAAAATTCATCCCATCTATTTATTGCTTTTAACTGTGCCAAATTTGTGCAAAACTAACAGACATGGAAGGCTGAAACAGTTACAGTATTTTAAGATGTGGTATGAAATAAAATCTTTCCCTAAATTCATCACAACAAATTTCTTATTCAGATAAAAATGAACCTTGAAATGACAGAAAATCAAATAAATTCTAAGATGCTGGGCATGCTTTTTGATAGAAGAAAGTCACAAACATCTAAATAGTCCCAAGATCCTCCCAAAGCTTTTAAAAATACTCACTCCCTCCCACACAGTGGGAGATATGAAGGATTCATAGCTTCCCAAAACAAAGTTAATTTTAACAGGTTCCTCCACATGTATTTAAAAGCCTATATACATGAATCTGAAGGAATTAGGTATCTGAATAAATTTTTCTCTACCTTCTACAGCAGATACAAAAGGGAGTGAACTGAGTAGGATTTCTAAAGTTGCAAGAAAAATAAAACCATGAATATATGCCTCTACTTCAGTCTCCTACCCTGAATGCTGGGTGCTTCTGTGTGGAAAAGCATGTGGCATGAGTCAAACACATCAGGGCTTGCTGGGTTCAGCTGTAATGGCCAGCTCAAAGGGCAAGTTTTAGCTTTTATTCCAGTTGGTCCCATCTTTGGCAGAGGGGAAGGTGGGTCAGCTTGTAACCATGGGAGGCAGTAAAAAACAAAACAACTCCATAATGAAACTTTAAATACTTAACAGTTTGTTCTTAGATATTCAGAAAGTCTGATAGTTTAATATTTCTACCATCATGTAGAGAGCTTCTGCATCTGCAACTTTAATGAAAGGTGGACATGGAACACAAGTCCTGAATGGCAGTAAAATTTTACATTACAGCTCTGGTCACTACCATGTGGCTCTGTAGATGAAAAAAGCTTTATCTGACAGAAATCTCATGAATTCTACCTCTCAAGAACTTGTACACTAGTATATACCATCCTCAGGGTAAGATCACTGGCATTTTAGACCAGCAGCTTCACTCACTACTGAGTTAGACTCCTCAAACAAGGACTTCCCTTGTTAAACAAAGAACATCTCTCTAAATTCACCTTTAGGGGAAGAGTCATTTGGGCAATGCCTGTTTGCTCAGCCTCATTAATATACAGTTTGATAAAGGATGAAGTTTACTACTGTATAAGATGAAGTCCTGAGAAAAGGCAAAGGAAAAGACACAGCATTATTTCGAGAAGGACATTAAAAAAAAAAAAAATACCCAAACTACTTGGCATGAGAAACACACCAGCTGCACTTTACTAATCCACAGCTGATCATTGGAAAGAATCACAAAACCACTCAGCCATCAGACCGAGTTCCATTTTATTGGCAAGAATTGAGAACAAAATGGAATCAAATAAAACTCATTATACTGGCTATTAAAAAATTTGGCTTGTGTTTGATAAAGTGTGTATTATTCACTCTCTGCTCAAGTCAACCATGGAATATGAAAAATTGAAACTAGAAATAATAAATGTACAAATTTGCTAGAAAACTGTTTCATTGTTATGGCCTCGTGGCTGCAAGACATTCAGCCACTGAACTGGCCACAAGTTCTTTGGAAGTGTTCCAATGAGGGCCAAGAACTGAACGTACCACTAAGAAACACCCCGAGGTATTTCCTTGTGTTCATGGCTGAGGCCCACTGCCAGAATACACATGGAATAATCTGCACAATGTCTGTGCCTGTACCTGCCTAAGCTACAGGGTTCCATCAGTAGTTTTTGCTGAAGGGAGGTTGTTTTTATCCTGTTCTTACAGCAGTACTTGCTGCCAGCAGAAGCTGTCAAATCTACAAATTTTCAACTTTTGTACAACTTTTGCAAATCTTTCAGTACGACTGTATTCTGCAGCCTCAAGCACCCAATGTATTTTAGTACCAGTTCAAAACAAATTTAGTAAATAACATCTTAAACACAGTCAACACTGAACCTACCCCTACTTGTTTTGCTAATGATCTTTTTATAATAAACACATCTCAGAAGTTTAGCACCATAAATTAATAAATTAGAATGAAAATACTTAAAGTATTAAATAATGCAATCTTGTTCTGAGTTTTATTAGATAATGTTAAAGGTAATTCTTTTTTCTCATGTTTATGGCCCTTTGATCAGTATGTGAGTATTTCTCAGCACTGGAGAGGGGAGGAATGGAGAGGGGGAATACGGGAAATGAAAAATCAAAAAGGTAATACAAACTATACTTTCAAGGCTCCTTCCACAGTCATGATAAAAAAAAGAAGTTCTATGATGACTGCTTGATTAAAAATTAATTGCTGGGGTAATTTAAAGATATAGCTTATTTAATAATTAATGTATAGGAATTAAATTGGACTATTCACTGAAGTCTTATAATAAGGTACACTTGGAAAAGATCCATGATTTTATTGTATAATTAGGGATGGAGGGGGAATCTACTGCATCTTGGAAAAAGAATGCTTCCTGTCATATCGGATATCTGTCCTGTGCAACAACTGATCCATTTTTTGGCTCACTACTAGGGCATACCAAATTTTAATGTAATACTGCAGAGTGAGGCCCTTTCTATATAACACAGCTCTATCTAGTGGCTGATTAATCCAAGTGCATCTGGCTGGTGAAAGAACACTAAACCATTAACATGATGAAGGCCAGGAAAGTCCTAGGAAGGCAACACTTTGTTATAAGCCTAGAAACATACCAGCAAAGGTTGTACTGGCACCTAAATCCTACCTTTCCATAAACTGATAAATGTGATTTGGTGGAGAGTGCTCTTAGTACTGAACATTTTTTCCAATACAATTTGCAGGAGCAAACCAAGGGTTCAAATACCTATTCAGGCAGGGTACTCAATACTGGTGTGACAGATAACCCCAGAGAAGTTGGACAGACAGTCCCTGTGCTTCATTACATGCCTGTTACATGCATGTGCTTACCCCCTATGTCGGGAAAGTGCCAGAATGGCTGTCTGAGCAATGTCAGAGATGGCTGGGAAGCCTCTGTGTCCACTTGGTTGCTGCTGTGGGACACAGGAAGGTTTGCAGCAGTTCCCCAACCTCAGCACTGGATAGTCCAGAGATAAATACTGTGGGGTAACACACATTCCTTAGCAGGCTGAGCTGGGTGCCTGTCCCTGTGAACATGACACACTGAACCCAAAAAAGCTCTGAAGCCCAATGCAGAAAATCCAAGTGGCTGCTGCATTTCCCCCCAGTCTCATCATCCATCTAGAAGATATATTGGACATTAACCTGTGTCAGCTTCTAATTGAACATAGCAGGAGACCTGCTGACTTCTGTCCAGTGTAACTGAGTAATGGATCCCATCAGCACAGCAGAAAGGTCACTGCTTTTTGCTGGTAATTACAAAAGCTTCACAAAAGTGTGCCTACATTTTTCCCAAGCTCATCAGGCCACTTATCCAGTGGAGGCTTAAGGAAATAATGAGTATTCACATAGCAGTTATTTGAATAATGCTCTAATGATAATTCTGGTTAGTAACTGCATAAATAAGTATAGTTTCATTTAAACTAAAGCAATCCTGCTACAGATACTAGCATAGCAAAATTGAAATAGTGATGAAAAAGCACTGCAACTGGGGAAAAGGACTCACACGTGCTGCATACAGCCAACAACAAAATATAATGTGGATTTTAAGCACCAATTAAGGTTAAGCCCCCACAACAGTTCTAAGAAATCAGCTTTGAATGTTGTGTAACTCTACCAGAAAGCCTGGAAATCACCTCTCCTTTAGAATGATTAGACTACATGAACTGTGGGCCTGTCAATACTCCTGGAGCTGGGATTAGGTAATTCTGACCACTGAAAGCTTCAACTGCAAACACACTCTCATTCAAGCTGCATCTGTTTCTCTACATATTGTTCCAGAAAGCTACTTCAACACAGCTTCCTTATTTAGAGTACAGGAAATAAACAGGTTTGCAGCCCAGTTTTCATGTCCTTTTCAACTCACGTTTTATTTAGCATTTCTGCAACCATAACACAGGTTGACATAGAAAAGTTTTACTAGTATATTTTCATTCTAAATTACTCAAATCTGCTCTAAATTAAGTAGTATTCTAGCAAAACAGTAAAATGCATTTGACGTCTAGTGTGCCTGTGCACAGAAAAGCACCTACCTGTTTCAATACTTTGAAGAACAATAGAATCATATAAACATATATAAGCTAGTGAAAATTTAGTAGCAGTAGAATATTTTACCTTCTCAACACGACAATTATTTGAAAACCAAAGCAATTTGACCAAGTTGGATACCCCATATCCATACTACTCCCCATATCTTAATTTCATGAAATTTCCATAGCTTCTGTTTCATTTCAGAGAAAAAAAAAAAAGAAATCAAGGTGACAGCAAGATGACTTTCTCTAATTCTTGATTCAGGCAGCTTGCTAATGAGCTAGACCCATAAGATTAACAAGGCTTTGTGGGGACCAGTTCACATTATTTTCTAACAAAAGAAGTTCTAAGTGCTTAGTCAGGTGCCTGAACCTACACACCTGGCACCAGTTCAGGTTCCTGGTGTCTCAAAGGCATCCTCCCAGGGCTAGTGTCCCAAAAGGCCTAACCAGGACCTCCTCAGCAGCTAGAGGCCAGAGAGGATGGAAAATGGGACTAACAGTTTAAATTCGAGTAGTTTCAAGTGACCTTGTGCCTTTTTCCTAATATGCCATGATACAAAATACAGGCAACAAGGCTCTCCCTCAGTGCTTAAAAAACCATTACTTCAGAACATCTGTAATTCAAATGAAAAAAAATTTAGAAATCCTACTGAGTGACACAGGTGAATGTCAGAAAGATCAGAGATTGCATTAGTGGGTTTATTTATTCCAACTACTAAAGCTTTATCAACAGCAAAATGTTAATACCATAGGATTTATAATGGGAGAGGGAAGTAATGATTAAAATTAATTAGGCCGCAGGCTGGAGTGGGACAGCAATGACAAACGCGCTTGGCCAGCCGTGTCCAAGGAGTTCTTTCCCTTCCGCTATTTCCTGAATGAAACACACAACTGCAACAGCAATCCTGAGCTCCTGGCACACAGCCCCTCCTGAGCTCTGCTCCTCAGGAAGGCTGTCAGGAGGGGTCTGTATTTCCAAAGGCCCAAAAGATCAGGATCCATGTACACTCAGGGCTAATCTCCCTCAAGGCCAAGCCTCAGCACCTCGCACCCCTCCGGTGTCAAGCAGGTAACGTGAGGCAAGAACAGCAGTGTCTGAAACATGAACAGCTTGATCGGACAAGGGAAGCAAGAATCTGAAGATTGGTTCAACTAACTGTTCAAGGGCTGGGGATTCACTAGGTAGTAGACTTCTATAGTTAAAACTATTTTGTTATTCTTTGTTATTCTTTTCCTTGTAATAATGGCGTTCGGAATCCTCCATCACTTAGTCCTCAAGGCCATTAGTGGTCTCATTCCTTCTATCTCAATAGTTAATCACATAGAGATGAAAACCTTGAAACAGTCTAACTCTCCCACTAACTTCAAGGAGTGAGAAACATCATAATTTGAATCCAGAATAACCTAATATCCTTCTTTCATCTTTTAAACAAAAAAACGGTGAGATGTTGTAACCCTGTACCCAAGATGTATTAAGAACGGTATGTCCCTGTAACTCCTGTAAAACCTATGGACTGACCTTCTGCTATCTTATTGGCAAGAAGTTAAAGTTTCTCCTCCCCTTTTCCTGACCCTCAAAAAGACCCCAGACTTTGGGAAACTTCCTCTTTGTTCCCTGGATCCAGCATGGAGCTATAAACCGAGGAAAACCCTGGGAGGAAGAGCCTCTTTGTATCTTTTATCCCGTTCATGTTATCCATCCAGGCTTGCCTTGCTACAGAATTGCCAGTGAGCAGGGAAGCCTCGGAAGGCGGTAACACAGCAGAGATCGGGCATTCTGGGCCATGGAGGGCATTGCTGTGGTTGTCTGCCTGGGGGGCTGGAAACCAAAACCAAAAAAAATTATTATAGATTACATCAGTGTGCTACTGTGCCTGCCACTGGGTTCTATGGGGCTCCTCTTTCTCGCAGCTTTTTGGTTTAGAGAAGATCTACATGCAGCACTAGTTACCAGCAGAACTATAATTTTAAAAAACCCAAAAATTAGTGTCATTTGATGTCAAGATCCTTCTGAGAAGGTGGAGGCACTTCTCTGGTAAATTAACTATTCTGAAGACAGAAGGCTGATACAAGAGTTTGGGACTCTCTAAGGATGAGCGATACTGCTAAACAGCCAGAGGTACTCTGATGAAGGCATCTCGTGTCAGTGTTTCAACACTCAGAGCTAGAGATTTAGGAAAGCACACTGACTTTTCACCTTTCAACTGCTCTGTTCAAACCTAAGTCTGACAAATACAAACAAATAATGTCTGATCTGCTTCTGGGAATGACAAGAATCAGGATTTTGTGAGGATGGCTCAACAGAACTGTGCAGTGAAATCAGACCTAAATACAAAAGCATGTACAAAATTCAACAGCAAAATCAAAATATTCTCAACTTGGGATACTAAGTGTCAGGTTAAAAAAAAATCATAAAAGGTTAAAAAACCTATTTTCCAAAATTAATGAGCTCCAGCTGACTTGCACTTCTGTACAATTTGCAGCTGAGCTCTAGAACATCTTGGTGAAGGATGCTGTGCTGACTAAAAGGCAACAACAATTTCACCTGAATCCCCCCAATATTACCTCTGATCCACACAGTCCGTACCTGAAGTATCTCTAGGAGCAAACTCTGAGGGAGAGGACCTACATTTTCCTTGTTCTGCAGCACTCCCTTGACAGTGCTGCTCTGGCTCTGGGCAGCACAGATTTCTGGGCTGACCCAGAACAGCCTCACACCTGACTTCTGAATTTAATAGACATTAAATAGAAAAAAACTTGCTAGCTCATTAGCAGTACACCTGATTCCCACCTGGATTTGCAATCCTCAGTTTCATGAGCAAATCCATGTCTACAATCGAAAATATTTAGAAGACTCACTTAAAAGTAAGTAAATTATTAAGTGATTAAGAAGTAATTTCAAAACAGCAAACCCTAGGCTCTGAGAACTGATCCAGCTAATCACATGTTGACTAAATCTTTTAAAAAGCTTTGGAATTTACCCTTTACTCTTCAGTTCCAAACTTAAAAAGATTTTACATTTGCAAAAATGCAACATAAAAATCACCACCAACAATGTAGAACTGGACAAAGATATTTATTACTTATTGTGAACATCAAGCCTAAAACCAAATGCATTCCTATTCATCTGTCAGTGTCTGTAAAATTAAGAAATAAACTAACATAGAAGTTAATGACTGTGTTGTATTAGGATGATTGCACTAATGATTGTATTAAGAATAATCTTGGGTACTGTGCATCAGAAACAATAGAGGATGAACCCCTGAACAACCCATTCCTCCCTTTTTTTGTGTAAGAAAATTTTTAATACATGACCTGCAACAAGAAAATTGGGAAGGAGAGAAATTAAATTTAACTAAAACCACCAGAAATAATAATAATAATAAAAAAAAAAAAAAAAAATAAAAAAAAAAGGAAAACATTTAAATGTCTATTCTGTTTAAAAAAAATTACAAGCAGTACATTTAGTGAAGCTTAGTAACCACTGCTTGCTTTTCACTGGTAGGGACTTAAGCAGCTATTAATCACATGAAAGTAGATATTAAGGAATATTAATCCATACCAGCTGTTACATCTTTTACTGTGCTATTATTAGAGATTAATCTTTATAGAACAAGGCTGCCTTTTCATGTTATTTCCAATAGGACATCATACAAGCTGATACTGTTTTACAGCACACCTTCACAAAGAGTTGAAGCAAGCAGGTGCTAATGATTACATGGTGGAATTTTATTCAAATTCATCCTCAAAATCTAAGCTATTTATGCTTAGAGGAGTCACTCACTGTAATCAGTTGATTAGTTAATTTTTATTGTGACTGCAAAAAATTGCTTTTATAAATTCCTATTTACATCAAAAGAACCAGGATATTATCCTAATGATATTGAATCTTCTCTTATGGAAAGTTCAAGGCCATGCAATTTTCTATCTTCACTACCTAGGAATTTATACAGTTTAAAACTTCTAACATGACATCTAGGATTTTAGTAGATTTCTAACAAAACAGAATCAACACTGTGAGCATAAAATTCTCTAATGAAACATAAACCCCTGTCAGGTGAGCCAGGTTATTGGAAGAGCAATTGCTGTAATTATTGGATACACTTCATAGGTCACTGCATCTGTGCTCTCCAGAGAAATTCCTATTGGATCACATGTTGATGGAATGCTATTAAAATCACAAAAAGCATCACAACTCCTTCAAAAAAGTAAAATTACTGGCAGACAAGGCCAGCATTATCCATTAAAGATTATGAGATTAGCATGAAAAATAAGCTTCTAATCAGTTTCTTGAGTTTTGGATAAGATACTACCAGCTGCACTAAGGAAATCAGTTGTCATAGTTACAGAAAAAAAAAATCAACATTCTCTATACCTGCAGTCTCCTCATTTTCTTAAATGCAAGACTCTTCTCTAATTATGTCACAATTAGTCATCAGGATATGTCTGTTTTTTCACTCATTTGGCATTAGATTGATGTTCCAGACTGATTGTGTGGTGGTTTTCTAGCACAGCCTAAACGGTGAGGAAGCAGTTCTTTAGTCTGGGTGGGCTGAGTCACTGCTCTCTCACTCTTCCCTGCAGTTATCTCAGTATCTGCTCAGCAACCACTGCCCTGTCACCCTCCCCTGATTTGCTCAAGTCTGCAGAGGCTCCCTTTTCTCACAGATCAGTTCAAGCTGATCTGCTTCAGCTGCCCCCACCTCCAGCCTGGGCAATCTGGCATGTACAGCTGCCTTTCACAGCCCCTGCTACCTGTCTTTAATCCTCCCCACCCTCCTTTTCATCTGCTGATGAACCAGCTGTTGGTTATGTAACATTGGCTTCCAGGCCTTTTCCACTCCTCAAAAATAAGTACATTCAAATTTTGCTATTTCCTCTCAGCTTCATGACACTTTCCAAGACCATCTGGCTTTCTGATTCCACCCTGCTAATGCCTGTCTACAGGACTTGTCCCATCTCTAAACTGGATTAAGTGCTAACCCTACAATGACACTTCTGCTGCTTAATATCAATAATTTGCCTGCTAACAGCTGGCAAAAGCACAGGGCAGAAAAAAGTACTGACAACACAAAAAGTAACACACATACTAGGAGGTAAAACTGGGGCCCAAATGTAAGCCCTTAAGCAGGTTATCTCATGGCTTACTTTTTATTTAAAAAGAGGCTTAAAGCAGGGGGGTATATGATCAGAGGAACATTAATCAGTTTTAACCAGCTATAGCTTTTCTAACTTTTCCATTAACACAGATCACAGAAGTTGCACTAGAGATTGGGATCCACATACAACAGAAAACTATTTCTGTGGACAAGACACATAAAAAAAAAAAAGGAAAACAGTTTCCCAATTTCACCAAGCGGCAACAAAGCAATGAAGTTCAACTGCTGGTACAATCCACCACATTGCCCATGAAACGGCTCTTTCTCAACGCTTTCTGAGTCTTGCTTTACTCTGCTGCCTATGTTTTTCATCTCATTTTTGATTCTTTAGATTAAAAAAAGCTCAATCACTTGTAGAAGTGATTCTAGTAATGCAGAGTCTAAAATGAAAAAGCACCAGAAAGTTTTTGTTTTCTAAGGCAGTGGCTGATTCTTCAAAATTAGGACTGGAAAGCAGTCCAATCCACATCTTGCATTGCAAGATCGACTAACCTACTATTGCTACATGAGATATGAACTAATACCACTTTCTGGGAAAATGGTTTTGTCCTTTGTTTATCCCCACTTGTGTTTTCTAGGCCTCTTGCAGTCACATTCTGCATCTCCTGCTATTGTAAAATAACCCACCTCAGAAGCCCTCTAATATGTATTACTTGTTCTCCATGTTTGGAATCAGATTTTCAGTATTCATGAGCATTTGTTTCAGTTTGTAGTAAGTATCCACCCTTGACAGATTCCTTCAACAAAGTACAGTCAAAAGTGAAAACTGCTCAAGGCTTTCTGCTCTGATTTCTCTCTATTCAGAGCTGCATAAAGCTTATTTGAGTCTGCCACTGAATAGATGCTGTAAGCAGGAACTAGCAAGAGGGGCAGCATGACAATCAACTGCGGCAGATTTTTGTGTGAGACTAGGTGGAATTCACACTGGGGAAACAGCAGCAAAGCACAGTTGCAAAAGACACAGATGCATACAAATCCCACAGTTACCAGAAGTAAATATAATCTGCTGAACAGAACAGCAGCAAATTGCTGAAAAGTAAAAAAGCATTACCCCATAACTCTCAAGGTGACTCTGACACTCAGTCCATGCCATGAGTCCTGTACAGAAGTCATGTCACACGTATCCAGCTGGGGGACAGGCTGCACTGGCTGCAAACTCTGGGGGTTATGCAGTATTTGCCCAGACATACAGATGTTCTATGAGATGCTCCTTTTAAATAACAGCTAGCATCAGTTTTAAAAATTTGCCAAACATTTGGGCATAAACTAAAAAAGCTCCCACAAAAGTCATGACATTTACCTTGCTGAAAGCCATCATAACATAGCAGTTGCATTTAGGCATCACCCTGGGTAGAAGTACATGAGGCTTTAACAGCAACATAGTGCAAGAGGTCTTGTTACTGAATACATGCTTCTACCCTATCTTGAGCAGCAAGCCTCCATGCCTTTGTGGTAACCTTTCCTTCGTGCTACAGATCAGATATTACTCACTGAATGCACACACCAGCTGCTTCAGTTGGATGTCTGCAATGCACGGACTTGTAGGGACAGGGTTTACTGCATTGCTGCGTGCCTGACTATGCTGGATGAGTCATTCCTGCAGAATAGAGACTCCAGTCCTTAGGAACAATTTCTGTCAATTGAGAGATTCCTAAAAGCCATACCTTGCAGTGTCTGGATGAAACAGTATGTCAAGAAAAAGGTCACAGATGTGCCAATGAGAGCCTTTTGGTTCTACATCTCAAATTGGACAAATCCTTTCCTATACTGATAGTCTTCCTTTGGAGGGTGTGTCATAGCAAAAGACTTATAACTCACTTGGCCAATTGTGCATCCTGCTTGGGGTGTTAAAGGATTTATTTCCAATTCCAATTCAGATCAACTGGTGCTGTCTAACACATACTCTATTATAGATGTTTCTCACAATGCTCTTATCCAGGCTGTGGAAGGACATTGTGATATCCAATCAACAATAAAGCGTGCCAGTGTTGATCCAGCAGGGCAGGGAAGTGATAGAGCCTGCAGAATGCTCTCTGTAGAACAGATTTATTAAAACTGGACAAAGTTATACACCCAACTATAACATATTTCAGTTTCTCCTAAGAAAACAGCTACTCTGATAGAAATTATTCCAATCTGACATTTCCTTTTGTCATTACAGAAAGGAGTACAGGCTGCGTTGCTGTGTTTGGGAGCTTGACAGGTTGCTAAGAACAGTCTTCGTTCATTTGAAAAAGGGCAATTTATAACCTGCTGGTATGTTCTTCAGGCATGAGCCTGCTTCTATTTCTCCTTCTGGCCATGAAAGTCTAGCTGTGAAAAATGTAAAAACTACAGCACTTTTATCTCTGGAGCCATTGACTGAAATATTGGCATGTCTTAATCACAATAGAAATCTGGGGCAAAAAATTTGAAACTCTCAAAAGGAATGGATATGAAAACTATTTCACTGTTATGAAAGGATCTGTTTAACCATAACTGCAACATTAACTAATTGCATAAAACTTCCAAGTATTACCTATGGCCATCCTAAACCTAAACATTGATACCTTGCATCAAAAGGTGAGCAATTTGAAGGAATCACAGCTGCTTGCCTAATAGTTTAGGAGGAGAAAGTGAATTCATCCTGTTAGTCTTTTTTTTTTTTTCCTATTTCAAATTCAATATTATGATAAGAAAGCACAGAAATATACAATTTAATATTAACAACTGCAACTCACTTCAAGAGATTTCACACCAATTTTCAAGCTTCATTAAGAAATGGTAAAACAGATCAAAACAGTGACTTAAAAATTTCTGCCAAGAAGCTACATTCTCTCTCATCTAGGTAAATGTATTCATTGCTGGTTTGTCTGGTTATTTACAAAACATAGGACAAGTTATTTGCATTAGTTGAAGGTCTAATAATATTTTCTCCTTTGTAATCCATGGAAGTTTTTCCAATAAACTACTGAGTAATACTGAACTGCATTAAAGATAGTACAAAGATCCATTATACTTTCTATAGTTGTGCTGTTGAGATTTTTAAAGTTTTCTATCACATTGAGATAAAATATTTTTAAAATTTTTTGTTAGGTATTACTGTAATTTCTTGTACCCCATTTGATAGCCAGGAAAAAGACAGTGATAAAATACATTAGTGACTCTATAAAAGCTTAAATTTGAGCATCTGGAAGGCTTGTACTGGATATACCTTTACACAGATAATCACAGAGAATTTACAAGCATGGAAGAATTATGGGCAAAGAGAAATAAATGCAGAGTAAAGCTATTTCAATAAAATGGTTTTCTCTTCAGAGGAAAAGAAAATAAGTATAGTAAGTACATCTTAAAGACATTTAGATCAAGTCAATGGAGATAGCAAGCAGAGATGAAAGCATTGTTTAGTACTGGGAAAGTAATTTTTAGTAATTCCCATTAGTGGGAAAGACAAATCAGTGATCTGCATCCAGATAAACTGCTTCTTTTGTTAATAAACTGAGGTGTTTACAAGACACAAAACCAAAACACAGACACACAAGGACACTCCTTTCTTAAACATTATGGGTTTCACATTTCATTTAAAGCATTCTCTGTTGAGGTAGAGAATTACACCTTTAATTGCACAGCAAGTAGCAACAGCTGGTTTTGTAAAAATGCTCAGGAAATAAAATTTTATCTTCCTCTACAGCACTGTTGTCAAAATTAGGGGACTACACAGGAAATCTAAGCAGAGTAAAGAGCTAAGCAAGACACATTTTTAGTAGGTCTTGGTATCCCACACTACAGTAAAAACTAGAAGTCAAAATCATGGGCCAGGACCACACACTGTTACACATTCCTTAGAAAAAAGCTAGAGTGAGAGTGGTAAAAGGGAAAAAGATCAGAGTAGCAGGTGAAATTTTCATTATACACCTCAATGCTTGGCCACATCACAAGGCTTTAACCATTTCCTACCTGGGTTTTCCAGACCCAAAGCACTACACCCCTACAAGGCACACACATTCAAAACCAGTTTCAATTCCTGTTTTCAGCTGTATTGTTGGCAAAAATTAACATTCAGTACAAAACACTCCCAAGGACAACACTGCCCAGTTTCTTGCCTCAAGAAGTCCTGACTCCCAGATATGAGCACTTCACCTGCCTGGATAATGACAGTGTGCTACTGACATCAGAGAGCCAACCCCCTGATTTCTGGCAGGAGTAACACAGCCTATTAAATAAGCATAAAAATCTAGTTTTTTACTCAACTCCCATAACTTTTTTCATTAAAGTTTCTGTTTCTGAAATGAACATTAAAGCAAATAAACACCAAAAGAATCAGGAAAACTAAAATAAGCAAGCCATGAAAGGAATTTTCAGCTTTTGAAAGACAACATTTTCTTATAATTAAAGAAGTCAAGAAAAACAAAATCTGAACTGTGTTCCTTCTACCTTCACTTGACTAGTCTTTCCCATGGGAATAGTGGGACAAAACTAAGCAATTTTTGCCTGGGTATTTTACTCTGATTTATTCCATTAAATAAGTAAAATGCTGTAGGCTTTGCAGTATCAAAGCAGGCTTGGAGACATTTTAAAGGGGAAATACTTTTCAACTTCCTTTATCATTATTTCTTTGTATTATTCAATAAATAAAGTTAACACTACCAGCCCATGGAGCTGGAAGTTATCTAGGGGACAAAGCAAGCAATACACAGTTACTGATGAAACTCAAGATTCTTGAAGGACAGCCTGGTTTGCCATGAGGCACCCAGGACCCAGCTGTGCAAGTAATGGGCAAAGTTACCCAAAGTAACACTTGCTAAGCATTAGCAGATATTTCATTTTGCCACTT
>PYHW01010494.1:540216-563468 GCA_013186435.1 Turdus rufiventris | reverse complement strand
CTGTAAACCTGTAAATTACTTTATACTGAGATGGTGCTTGGTAGTGGCCCATGACCAACAGTCTCTGCTGAAGAAGTCCCCCAGACAGACTTATTCTCTCTTGCTATCACAGATGACTATGACCAATATTGCACATAGTACAGATCATCTTCTTAGAGAAGGAAACATTTTAATACATACTTAGTTGTCTGTGTGGCATTTTTCTCGCAGTTTATATTCCTTCAAACTTCCTTTCACCCCTTTAGTTAGAATCTGACTCTAACACTGCGATGACAATCAGCAGAAATTAGAGGTAAGAGGGTTGCAGGGGTTCAAAGAGTAGACAAAAACTATTTCTCATTATTTGAGTGGAATCAGTTTGAAAAAGGCCAGTTGTGCTGGAATCTAAGTAATCCTGAGTTGAAGTTAGTCTATATTTCTTCTAAAAAGAATCTATCAATGGACAAAATATGTATATAAATACTCTTAACAGCTTGAAAACAGTTAAGAAATTAATTCTTACTATTCATTTACTGCATATAAGCTTATGATAACAACAGTGACCTCACATATAATAAAGTAGTCACTCATGTCTTCTTTCCCCTGCCCTGTTTTTTAATTCATAACCTACACAGCAAATACTCTAACCACAGACTGTATTTCTTATAGAATCTGTCATCTGTAGTTCAGTGAATCGCATCAAAATCTTGTATACATACTACCAGTCTTCACATTTACTGCATCTAAACTGGTGACAAACACTGAGCATCAACAGTCATCAAAACATGATTTTGAGTATGGATAGGAATAATTACAGGCTAGCCCTGTACAGTGATGTTTAACTCAAAGATCCTTAAGACAGGAACTTGTGAAAGAATTCTTGTAACAGGAATAAGATTAATTGCTAGAACCAGTGCAATGAACAGGACTGACACCTCTGAGACTTAAACAAGCGCAAAGAGAATAGTTATCATTTATAACAGTACCAGCTGTTTAAAGCAAGAGGGCCAAACAGTGCCTCCAGCTGTTTCCCTCTGGCTGTACTATTTGGGTAATTGCAGACTTACCTTCTGTGATCCAGATGCTGAACCTTTAAATGAAGTGCGTTTGAAGGAGCCGCTCATCCTCCGTAAGGAACCTGTGAACTTTCCTTTCTTACTACCCTCCATAATGGAACTAGTACCCCAGTATCAAAGAAAACCCTGATTTCAGTCATGTAGTCTGAGCAGGTTTTTTCCTGAAGCCATCAATAAGTTACAGCTTAAATAAAAAGACAAATGCATAAAACCAAATGATGAAACTCCTGTTCCGATATAGACCCTGTCACAAGTGTTACCAGCAGCCAGCCAAGCAGAAAAACAAGGCAATCCACTGATAGCAACTGCTGGCCCCCTCCCTCTTCTCTACTGGCTCTATAATCAGGCTTAATGCACACAGCTTCTGCAAGCTATGGTTTTTAATGGACAGAGATTTAATAAATGGTGATTGAAGGTAAATCTACTTTAGAAGCAGCAGCCCGAAAGGTCTTTATTTGTGCAAAGCACAAGGCGGTCGGATGGAAATTGTTTTGGTATCAGTAGAAAGGCACATGAAAAGAGCAGATGGTCCTCAGCAGACCATGGGTTAGAGGCCTGGTGGAGCCTTAAAGGATAACTGCTGACAGCAACTGTGCCTGCACCAGGCCCCAGGAAGAGAGTGACAAGGTTTTAAAAGCAAACAACCCATAAGATCACCAGTTAGATTCTAACTAATTAAGGAATGAGGGTAGATAAGGTGTGGTGTGTATTACCTTCATGAATTCTCACTAATATCTCAATGCATCTGTTCTGTACTATTCTACCTAAAATGTGCAGAGATCAAAAGGAGGTAGGTTAGGAGAAGGGAAACAAGAAATGAGGACGAGACAACGTGCTTTAAAACAACAAAGTAATTATCAGTTAGGAAATATCTAGTTGTCTCCAAAACACATCAGCAAGTCTAGTTGAGATGTTAGGGCATGGGTTGGACTCAACGATCTTGAAGATCTCTTCCAAACTAGTGATTCTGAGATTCTGTCAATTAGTTACAGAGTCTGGCTTAGAAAAAGAAAATGGATGAGAGTGCTGAGAAGACAGAGATTGATTTCAGAAAAATACACAGGGACAGCAGATTTGTAACTGTGAGGTCAAGTCAGAACCACTTACTTAGAGGATTTAGTCAGAGAGTCATACTTTTCTCTTTGTTATATTTTTTTAGGTTCATCTCTTTGTGCCTCAGTAAAGTTGGCATAGGTGCCTGCTCGCAGCTGGTTAGAAAAGGCACAATAAACTGCTGGAAAGCTAGAACAAAACAACATGGAAGAGACTGGTACACAGAGATGCACCAAATTTGTTCTGGTCAGCAAAGAACAAAAATAAGGACACAATCTTCAGAAAGCAGAAATTTAGAAAACAAATCTGTTCTTCAGAACACAGAGTAGAATGCAAGTAAGGAATGAAGTCAATTAACTCAGTCCCTTTGGATCTGTGATTCTAAGACATCTGAGCTCCCTGTAACTGTTCTTGGTGCATTTTAAGGACCACTCTGGATTTCTACAAGTCATTAATACCAAAGGGACATTTGTATTCAAGGGCCAGATGAAAGCAATCAGTGCAACAGAAGCTGCTGACTACTAACCCCAGCGGAAAAATCAGGCAACTAAGCTGATGTTCTTTGCCCCCACTGTGTTTATATAAAGCTTCATGGGCCACTTCCACTAGATTGGAAAACAGAGACACACCACGCTGGCACTTTTAACAGCTCTGTGGTTGGGAAGCACAAGTTTAATAGATTTTCCAAAAGAGCAGGTGGTTTTAGGAGAGTAGTCTCACATTAGGAAACCTTTTAAACAAATGTTACTATGAAGGTTCCTGTCTCATGTTGGGAGTTTTCTGCTTCATCAGTTGAGCTGATTCAATGGTTTGTGAGGCCTGGATTAGATCTGTGTAACCATGTGGTCTAAACCAACACAGAGGCAGGAAAGCACAGTAATCTCTTGCAACAGGATATTGTTGGATGACAAATGAATAATTCATGACATTAAATGACACACCTGTCCATCATCCTCCTTGTTTTGGTAAAAATCAAATTGGTCAACCTCTGATTATGAAAATAACAAGAACGTACACCTCCATAAAGGACCAAGCAGATTGCAGGCAACACTGTTTGCAAGATCCCCATCAGGGTCCTTGACAGCCTGCTCTCTGGGAAAAGCAGGATGCACTCATTTCAAAGTGTATACAGTAACACACTAAGATATAAGTAGCTGTACATCTTATTGATACCACACAATGGGAATTTAACGTCTGCAGTCATGAACAGATCCATGTCCCAAAGGAATTACCACAACGTGTTTTTAAAAGCAAATAGTTTGGTTATAGACAACTATAATTGCTTCAGCCCATATTAAAAAACCCCAATGTTACTCCTGCTGTTCATAGAGCTATATTCTATAACATCACATCAGAGATGCTTGATGTTAGTTTAAAACAAAAAGCAATAGATTTAAAGCTTTGACCTCTAGTCCATCATGTCAGCTAAAATGTTTCCACTCACTGTAGTAGTCAAACTAAATATGGAAAGCAGCAGTCCATGATCCAATGAACTTTATTTACTCTGACAGGAAGGAGTAAGATAGGCTTAGACCTCTGTAAAGACCTACATGTACAAGACATGTAGAATTAGGCCTTCCTTCACTTTGCATTCAATATGAGTAGCAAACTAAACACAAGTTTCTTTTATAGGCAACGGATTATTAAAAAAACCCAACAATTTCATGCACTTTTTTAAAACCGGATGTCTTAAAAGAATGCTTTCTGTGAAAAAAGCATGCTGGTTGGATGTCCTTTGGCATTTGTGATACAATTGAAACATTTCAAGAGTCATGTGTTTAAGTGAAAATCCAGCCTAGGGTCCATTATACACTTCACAGTTCTTGACTCTTTTTTTTGTTTCCCTGAAGAAAAGCCCAGACAGAATATGGCTCAGTGCTGGCTTGGTTACCTACCATGAGAATGAGCTCTCTGGAGGTCACTGGGGACTGCTGGGTGAAAAGTCGACTTCTTCTGTAAACTACATATCCTCAAAGCACTGCTGCAGCAACCTAGGCAAGAGCATATTTGGATTAAAACCGTAACACTTTACACAAAAACTCAGCAAGTGACTGGCAGGTGACAGCTAGAGGGAGGAAGTTCCATGTAGTCAATTCTACATCTGAACTCAAAGGAAGGCTGTGGGCCACTTTGTGGTACTTTTATTTCAGTATTGTCTGTTGCTCCATTCTAGAGCCTTTCTTATTTAGCAACTGTCTGTCCCCTCTCACTTGCAAGGAAAATTGCAAGTTGAAAGAAAAATTAAAACAGCTCATGAGATGTGGACAGAAAAGATAAACAAATAACCTCTGTTTGTGCCAGTGGGCCTGTAAATTGGTGCCCATGTGAGCACTCTCACATATGAGGAATGATCTGCACTGATCATATGAACAACAAACCCTATGCTAGTAAATAAGAAAGCATATGTGAGTAATCTTATATCAATTACTTGCTAAGGGAGTAGAAACCCACCGGATCACACTGTCACCTGAGCCTTGGAGGTCATCAACCATCAGCTTCCCTATATTTGTAGAATCATAGAAAAAAAATAAGTTGGAGCAACCTGTGAAGCTCCCCTAGTCTGACCTCCCATTCAAAGGAGAGACAACTTGAAAGTTGGATAAAGTGATCAAGGGCTTTGCTCCAGCTGAATGCTGAAAATGACAGTGCTTCCAGTCCTCTGGGTAAGCTGTTACAGTACTCCACCGTTCCCCTACCGAGAGGATTTTTTTTTTCATCATGTCCCTGGAATTTCCCTTGTTGCACTGGTTCTTCATTATGCACTTATGACAAGAATCTGGCTCCAACTTTCCTGTAACACTTCTTTACTTAGTGGAAGACTGCAACTCAATTCTTCCTTAGCCCCCTTCTCCCCAGGCTGAACAAGCTCTGCCAGTCTATCTTTACATCTGGGGTTTCCATACTCTAGCCACCTTCATCCCGAGGGCCCCTACAAAGATATTTGTCAATCCTGTACTAAGGGGCTCCCAAAATAAAGACAGTGCTCCAGACGCAAATTCACTAGTGCCAGTCAGAGGGAAAAAGCATTTCCCTCTCATTAATACAGCCTTCAACACTGCAAGGGCACTCATTGACTCACCTTCCATTTGCTGTTCACTGGGATTCCAGGTCCTACTAACACAGAGGCTTTGCATTTGCCTTAGTAAACTTTTATTGTGTTGGTTGATTCCTCTGGCTTGTTGGAGAAACAGCCTCCAGCTGTGCTCTCCTTAGTATAGCTGCAAATTTCCTACATGTGCACTCTAGCCCATTTTCCAGGGTACCAAAGATGTTACACTATATTGCCCACTCTTTACCTATAAAGACATATTCAAACTGAAAATGAAAATGAAAACACTTGTTCATCTTAGCAGTTTAGAATGTGCTGAATTGAAGCACAGACAGATAACTTTAGAGTCTGAATTTGTGATAGAGGGTGTTCCTGAGATCCTGTTTTATTACAGCATCCTCACAGACATCAGAAGAACAGCTTTACAGCAGGCAGAAGCTCACTGAACAGCAGGCTGAGCTAGCTGACAATTTCTTGCATACACAATGCTACTTTCCAGCTGTTTAACCATTTTCCATGTGGCTACACGATCACTGGTACTAACATTTGACCAGCTGTGGTTGGATGGGCTTCATTTGACAATGGTGAATACAATGGTGAGCTCTTCTCTTGGAGCTCTGTGGCTCCTTTCCCCTTCCTGAGTACATTAAAGATTTGTATAGGCAGCACAGAGCAATTTAAACCACAATCAGCTTCCATCTCAATGAGCAGGTGTTACATTAGAAATGGAAATGAAGACCTCAAATCACAGAAAATAGTGCTGGGAGAGCATTTTTACAGGAAAATTTGTCCAGCCCTGCACTTGGACATTCCTGTGTTTTCAAAAGGTAACACAAGAAGCTCTAGCTACTGTTAGGAGGGACTTAATCTCTGATTAATAGAACTGAGTTACTTGGTTTCATTCCTTGGTTTGAAGCTACCTGGGACAGAAAAAAATAGCAATGCAAAATAATTTTGGTTGAGGACAGCACAAAGTGCTATGTGCATTCACCTGTCCCTGCCCATAATAGACAGTGCATTATACTTCAGATTACACTGCCTAGAACTTGGTAGCTATTTCTGCAGCACTTTCTGTCTTAACAGTCAAGCAACTTGACATTAAAAACCTGAACTTCAGCACCCTTTGGAAGCAAGGAAGCATTCTCCTCTCTAACAAATAAGGGAGTAGCTAAGATCTGTGTGATGTACAAAGCACGAACCTCCAGATGTGACAAACACCTTTTTCCCTTTTGGCTGAGTTCTGGTTTCCTCACCCACAGTCTGGTGGCTGAGTTGATTTCCAGGAGAAAACCAGTCACAGCTGGTTGTCTGGGCTGCACATTTCCTCATCCTTTAATTGTTCATGCACTGGTAGGAGGGGATATGCATCACATATCAGGAAGACATTAAATAATACCTGCCATAGAAAGGATATCAGATCCATACTTCACACATCAATATAATTTTCTGCTTGTGCTCTTTCTCTTTTTCTTCCTATAACAATATTTTACAGATAAGGAACAGTATAAAAGGCTCCAATGTCGATAAGACACTCACTAATTTTGATTGCTTAAGCTCAGACAGTTCCTGACCTAATTCTGAAAAATGCTGAAAAAGCAACAGCTCCTATAATAGCAAGTGGGAGCCTCCACTTTTCTTCAATTCAGGTTCTTGTTGCCTCAAATGACATTTCAAAAACTGAAGCAGATAAAGACCCTAAAGACTCTTATCCATCATAGAAGAGTATCTAAATCAATCTCAGCATTTATGGGGATCTAGACCATTGTTGATGGGTATTTCTGAAAACTCAGGCCTCAATGGTATATTATATGTCATATCCCCATGTACAGTAATTTACTTCACATGCAAATTTCCTCCTACTGGAATTAGAGAGCTAGAGAGCTCTCAGAGGCAGAGCTGAAACCAGGACACAGGATTCCTTCACTATGGGATCGCATTCATCTTCCAACCAAGCTGAAAGAACTGGCAGCCCATTTAGAAGCACTTGGGAGCAGTCTGACAAATCAGGCCCTTGTCTCATCCTAGTGTGAAAAACACGTTTTATTGTCTTGGTAAAATTTCAAAGGTTTAATAAAAAGACAATAGGAAAGAAACATAAAGCAAAGGGTTAAAACAGTCGGGTGCTTGGCAAACTGCCAAAGCACAGGCTGCTTCCAAATGCCCCTTTAAATACATTTTACAATACATTAACTTGTTGCATATTTATAGTTTTTTATGAATAGTCAAACTTTTTTTGGGCCACTTTTTGGGTTTGCTTTTTTAGAACGTGTGTTTTTTGGCTTGTGGTTTTAATTTCTTTTTTAATCACTTTTTAATTTGGGTGGTGGTTTAGGCGTTTTGCAGCAGGTGAGTGTTGATTGTGTCAGCTGCAGGGTTCCCATCACACCTTCATGGGCTGTTATCTCAATTAAGTGGGTAGTTTAAGCATACTGATTTTAAAAAACTTAGGTTTAACTTTTGTTATTAGAAGAAAAAAAGCCTATATTTATACAGAAAAACTATTTTAACATTATACATATAGCATTTATTCCAATATTTGCAAAAAGCCAACAATATGTCATGCACTTACAACACTAGGACTCTGCAAATGGATAGGTCTTCCAAGCGAAGAAAAGAAAATTGATTTGTTGACTTGTAGTTCTTTGAAACATGGGGGAGGTAAAACCTGAATTATAAAAAATAGAACTATGGATATAATAATAAGAGAAGATTGTATGGAGACCGAACTTCATAACTGTTTTAGGTACACTAGAACAGGATAAGCAAAATGTTACCGTGGATACAAAGCTAAGCCTCTAAAAACATTCTATGACTTCTATTTTAAGGATAATGACAACAAATTAATTACAATTCAGTCTCAGCACACTCAGAAGTGACTTTCCTTTCACACAGATAGAAAACCATAACTCTTTCCAGTCCTCATAGCAGTAATCAATTAGTAAATAAATTCCTCGTAGTAATAAATTAGATGACAGAAAGGATTACACTGCACTTTATATGATTATTTTACAAACCAGCTTTGCTGAATCTTTTTCCATTTTCTGTGCATCATCAGCCCTGGGAAATGATTTCTCACTGGTTTCAGACTTGTCTACGTGACAAGGCACTTCCTTGTCCCAAAGTAAAACACCTGTTAATCTGTTAGTCTAGACTGACAAATTCTATAAAGTCACAGACTATTCACACTACATGACCATTACAATCAATTTACCTGAATAAACAAGATTTTTTCTTCATTTTCCCTATATTTTCATTATTTTCCAAGTACTCTGTTTCTATTCACACAACTAGATGTCATAAACAAGATGCCTTTAAATATTTTTTGTTAAATATGGTTTGGAATGTTTTTTCCTATGTCTAAAACAGTTTGAAACTGTACATCCATACAGTTACTTTTGCTCTGTAATAAAAACATAATGCTAACTCTGCTATTGGAACCACAAACTGGAGCTAGAGGGGAGCACCAAAAGTCTGTTGGGGCTGGGTAGACTGGAAAGATGCTAGGACCTCCTGGGTGGGAGCATGGTCTAAACCTAGACTCATAATGCAAACCAGACTGATCTCAGGTAGAACCATGGTCATTGATGTCTCCCCACTGCAGATGGGATCCAGCCTGGGTGACAAATGTATACTGCATAACCACAGGCAGAAAGCAGCTTCAGCCTCACAATACTAAAAACAATAAATTTCACTGAGAACAGGATCTCAGAAGAATTACACAAGGTTTTAATTTAATTTTATTTGAGTAAAATCATTGTTTCAGTATTTAATACACCACTTGTGTCAATGCATTACCATGTCTCAAATAAAGCTAGTTAAATAAATCCAGAACATTTTCATATCTATGAGTAACTAAAGACTGCAAGAAAGAATGTTTCTTACTTAGCTAATAACAGAAGACTTGAAAGGGCAGTGAAGAGAAAGAGAGAACCGAGAAATTAGAGCAAAAGCAAAACGGATAATTTAATGACAAGTAAGCATGGAAGCCTTGAACTGTCCCACTGGATACCAACCCACTGATCTGAGAAATGAAAGAATGAGATTGTAGCTCCCAGTGAGATTTCTGCTTCCCACCACAAGCCAGTATCTGCAACTGGGGACAAAAAACCTTCTCCCTGCTTGGGTAACCAAGGAATATCTGAAGAGTAGATGTGCTGGAAATTTTGCTAATATTCAACATACTAAATGACGGAACAAGGCTTCCTACTGTGCTTCATCATTCCTGAGGCAGAAGAAGCAATTGGTTATTACTAGGAAGTAACTGACTTGCTATCAATTCTAGAGACAGAGGAGGACAGACTTCCCTGAGATGAGTCGGTAATTGTGGGAATATCTTTGGGATGATGGTGACGGCCTGGACGGTTGGGACAAACTGAGAGATTTCTATAGGCAGGTTTTTCAGTTTGCAGTTTATTGCACAGGGCGTGGGTAAAGAGGGCCCTGCTGGAGCTGCCAGATACAGCTCAGAGCAGGGCAGAAGGAGAGTGCAGGGTGGTAGGAGTTGTAAGAGGACGAAGTAAGAGAGGGAAGAGCTCAGAGAAACAATTGAGAGCTAAGAGTTAAGAGAGAGAATAAAGAGAGCGAGTTTCCCATTACAATACAATAAATCGTCTTCTATGTTGAATATTGTAATTTCCACTAACCAATCTAATACAAGACACAAATTTTCTAACATTTGCATACAACCTATAGAAATTGCTATATTACCATGTTTTATTGCTTTCTTATCTCTAAACCTTATCTCGGACTCTTCCTGTTACACCTGGAGAGGGTCTCTGCTGGCTCTTTGGTTTTTGTGGCATCTGGCACTATCTAAACAAAGGAAGGAGCCTTCAAGCATCCACATTGTTGCTCTCAGTCACACAGTAGAAAATTGCTATCATTTCTATCTTGCTTATGGTTTCTATATTCTCAAAATCCTTTGCTGGACGATTTATAACACTTACAATGTCTTCCTGATTAATCCTCCCCAACAGCTAATGTATCAATTCTCTAATTCATAGCGCTGGGTTCAGATGCAGAATTCCCAGTCCATCATCCACCATGTGGGATCCCTGGGAAGCGCTCCCACTCCTCAATCCCTGGCACTTCCCACTCATCCTTTCGGGCGCCACCGGCGCCATCTGGTGCTGCTTTGCAGCGCGAGTTTCCTCGGGATGCACTAGAGCACCGTCCATTCTCCCTCCTGAAATGGCTAATTCTTTATACATTGGCATGTGCAAAAGGTCAAATATGTTCATATTTACGTACAATTAATTATCCAGAAGAGGTTTAAAAACCTCTCTGTATGAAAAGGAATTTAATCGACCAGTGACCTTTCCTAAACCCTGATGTACAGATATTGTACAGCATGATGTTGGCTCTGCTTGTAAAAAAGGCTTTTCAAATGAAAAAGTAAATAAATTACACAAAATAAATTTGGACCAGTTAGCAGTAATGGTGACTAAAACCTGGAGTAGACCTAGAAATGTGCATTTGAATACATTTTGATGCCACAAGAACAAGACAGTACAAAGGATGAGTTAGCTGCAAGATAACTGTAAAGATAAGATGTAGAACAGGTTTCAGTGTAAAGTAAGGGACTGAGAATCAGACATTCTCTTCCTGTCCCTGATTTTCCATGGGACCACATGCAAGTCACCCCATATCTTGAATGTCTTGGTTTCTCTACCCGAATAAAAGAAGCAATCATATACACCTATGCAAAGACACTGAATTTCATTGTATTTGTAAAATCAATTGGAGTTCTTTGACAGACATAAGTATGATTATGGTTTTCAAAGTGCTTGACCAAACAATCCCTACATTTTAAAGAATATTCTCAGGTGTACTGACATACCCACAGTTCTTTATGGTAATGGGTTCAAAGTTTTATGTACTTTCTCAATATTAATGAAAATTTTGCAGAAGACAAGAAAAAGGGAAACCTCAGCTGAACTCCAAAGGATGCTAATTTAAAAGGGATGGCTACAAACCCCTAACATCTCATTTTAGGGTTCATCACCAGAAGAAAGACAAGGGAGGAGAAATACAAATATAATACTATGATCCCACTTCTCTGCATTATAACTCTACCACTTAGAGGTGTCTTTAATTCAGTTAAATTTACCCATGACAGATGATGCAGCCCAGAAACACCTCTAGCACACCTCAGCAAGCAGTGAAGCAGCATGTTCTAGGTGGCCTTGTCTGACAGAACTTAGCACCTGTCAGTGTATTGCTGGTCCCTGTTTATTGTCACTGCATGACTCACAGTATCCTGTGACATTCCAGTGACCCTTGCCATTATGCTGGATGTTTTCTGACTGTAGTGTTTTACCTTCTGTTGGCTGACATTTGTTAAGGAAGGTGCATTAAACCAGTGAAACCTAATTAAATTGGAGGAGATTTGAAAACACCCCTGAGAAAAATCCATTGCTCCCATCTGTCTATCAGGTACTAGATAAAAAAGCAGCTGTGCTTTTTTGTGCCAATCTCTGTAGAAGAAGGGGGCAACCCCTTAAAGTTTTCAGATTCCTTTGTGATTGCCAACAGGAGCTGCTGTAGTGCTTATGCCAGACAAAGGCACCACCACATACTCTCACAGGTTGTCAGGAGTCTCATCCCTCTTAGCTGTTGATCATGACATCAGCTGCAGTTCATGCCCAGTGGTGAGATGTGCCAAGTTATTCACTGGAAACAAAGAGCTTCTGGGCAGCTACAGATGAATCCTCTACCAGCAACATCCAGATATGAGAGCCACCAGCCTGCCATGCTGAGTGGCAAAGGGAAGTTACCTGTGACAGACCCATTAGCCAGATGTTGGTCCAGGGGGAATTTTAGAATTCCCACCTTTACTAGCTCCATCAGTTGCAGGCTCTCCATTTCTGCTAGGAACATTTATCCCAGCAATACCTTCCAGAATGACCAACCCCTGCCACACAGATCTTCAGAGATCTGACAAACAAAGGTGGATTTCCTTTGCTACAACTTAAATTTCAAAAAGTAATACTGATCAGAGGATACACCATGAGACAAGGACCTTCCTTTCCCCTCCTTCACAGTCTCCTAACCTTTTCAAGTTGGGATCACATGAGTCAGTTCTCTCTCTCCTGACTACGAAGTCTCAGAGATACCAATAAAGACAAAAACTGCTCCAAACCACAAATGCTGGAATCAAATGAGCAAAGCAAGACAGTCAAACACTACAATCCCAGCTGACCTTGCCGTAATAGGATCACACCAAGATTAGTCTATGTCATAGATTAAGCCTACTGAAGTAATCTTTTTGCAGTCAGCTAAGACTATGTGTTTACTCACTAAGCTGGGAAAAATTCAGGAATGTAAAACATGTTTTAGCTGGAACAGACAATCTAGACTGCAGCTACACCCATGTTTAGCACAATTATACACTGACTTTAAGGTGCTTTCAGAAAGGAAAAATTCTTTTGATGCCTAAAGAAGCTACCTGGGACAGAGGCTAGACAGTGTTAAAGGAATAAAGTAGGCATTTATTAAAAGGCCTTCAAAGGATAACCCTGGGCAGTACAGGAGCCTGGCGGTGGCTCCACACAAGATGGAGCCAAGATGGACACCATGTCACAAGTTTTCACACTTACAAGTTTTGGTCTATTTACATATTGCAGTTAATTGTCCAATTACAGCTTCAGGCTATAAAGTCTTATCCTCCCAGATTGCTCTCCTCAATTCGTTGTGGTTTACAGTTTTTGGGCCTGAAGCTGCAACAGTGTCCTTGGTTCTTAGGATGGAAAATGGTTGTTTTGTCTAGCTAAACTGAAGAGAACTTGCTAACACTTTTTATAAAGTTCAGAGTTATACAGTAATGCAGCACATAATCTGGAAAATATGGAAGCTAAAACTTAAGGCATCGCTTTGAACAGGTTTTTTTAACTATATTGTTTGACTTATGAAACTCCTAGACTCTACCACATCACACTTTGACAGTCAATGTGTCTGAGCAAAGCAATGCAGAGAGCTTCCAGAAGAGATCCTGCACACCACCAAAAAGATGCCTTGCAGGCAGCGGGGCAGTCTTCCTTTGGCTGGCAGAGCAATATTCCATTCTGACTGCAAACAACAGGAAGCTCTGCCTGTGGCAGCTCTGAGAAGGTGCAGCATAACCACTGTGCTTCCCTGCCCGCGAGCACAGTAGCTGGAGGCGGCTTTACTGCACTGTCCCAGCCACTGTTCCCCCATCAGCCCCTGAGCACTGTGATCCCAGCTCACTGCACCACAAATGTTTGGGGTTTGTTTCCTGCCGAGTACCACTGAACCACAACTTGTCCAACCAGTAAGTAAAGGTATTTGTCCATCTGTGCCCAGGGACTGAGGTAGAGCTGGAGGTATTTTCTTCCTCACAGGAAGCCCCTTTCTGGTGCATACATCACCCTTCTCTTGAAAACATATTTATGAATCTGCACATCTTTAGGAACTAGCCATGCTGCCAACTCAGTCCAACCTGCTCATACTCATTTTTGCAGATTTATCTCCTTCACCTTTCTTAATTAAAATCGATTCCAGGGTATCCAGTTTGAATTTTCATCAAAATTATCAACTGAAAGAAGGGAACTGGGGGAACTACACAGAAATAAACCATGTTTTGGCAGAGTTTCCTCAACTTCCTTTGCTTTTCTACTCATGGAAACAATCACAGCTTAGTGTCTCCTGATAACACGGCTGACAGTTGTAGCTGGGAAGACTGGGTACCCCGGTGCTGAGATGACAGACACTGTTTTACTGAAGGCACAGTGTTAGTGTCACCAAAACTAGGCTGTGCAAAACCCTGGACAGTCACCACTGCACAAGCACCAGAGTAGCAATGTCCCTGCCTGCATGGGACACCGTGCAGTGTGTTACTACCATCCTCTGCTATTGCTGCTGAACTTACCAAGCTGTCTCAACAGATGAAAGTGCAAAATATCAAGTTAACACATCCACTTAGCTGCAAACATACATACACGAACATCCAGTCAATATATACCTGATTATTAGTGCACCCAAAGTAGCCTTCCCCACATGTCCTCAAAAAATTTCATCTTCACATGCTCCAGAACAACAGAGCATGAAGGCTTCATGAAATGTTTTATAAGTTGGTCTTGAGACAAAATTTGAAAATAATGAAATCCACGCCTAGCTTGACAGAAGATTAAATTCTTGACTATGAAAACAAATTCTTGTTCATCAAGAAGTACTCTTTTGTGATGTGCAATAGAACATTTGAGATTCCTTTTCTCCTCTTTAACAATTACTACAGATTTTGGGGCCCAATCCTTACAGGTGTTAAATTCTTCACATAAAATTTACCATAGTTCAGAAACAAAAGCAGTGCATATTTTAGGACTTAGACAGAGTTAAGCATAGATTGGGTTTATGCCAGCCCTCAGCAGTAGGCTGAATTCCACCTTTAATGAAGTTGATATGAACTAGGCTTTTCTAGGATCTCTAAGTTTGTTAAATTAGAAAACTGTTGTTATATTGTTTCACTGCAGCCAACTAATTCTTACTATGCACACATTTGAATCAGAATTTTGACATTTGTTTTTGGAAGCAATAAGCAGATTAAACAGAACTCAGTGAATACTGAAGACCTATTTTATCAGGACACATCTAGTTGTAATTGTGAATGAAAAAAATTTCCAAACTGAACAAGGAATAAACATGGTGATAAGGCAACTTGAACCACTGCTGCTTTCCAATGAAATCTTGGCCTCAGCTTGATGCAAAAGGGTTTAAATTAGTTGTGATGGCAAGTAGTTTCAAGCAAGTCTGACAAGTGGCTTCAATGGAGACCAGGCACAAAGAACGTGTAGCTTTGAACACATACATATGCAATTAGTCCTGATGACTATATCCCCAATTGACTCCACTTGTCACTTTACTCAATAATGCATTACTATTGCTTAGCTTAACCCATATTTTATCCAAAGTTGTATTTTATCCAAAGACAGACTCTTGGAAGAACTGCTTGCCCACAATTTACTTCTGAAATTTTAATTTCCAAGCTTGTGTGGTCTGATGAAAGGGTGAGGGCATTCAGCTTGGTATTACTAGCAGAAAACTGTACATCAAGCAAGATTTCTGCAGCAAAATTAAGAAGAAATTTCTAACAGAAAGATACTTTGAAGAATTTCCCATTGACACCCCTGAAACTGGCAGCTAGGGCTGCAAAGAGAATGTCTGAACTGTAGTTTATATTTATGACACACATGGTTGCATGAATAATCAGCAAAAGAGTGAGTCCTCACAAAGAAAAGGAGATGACCATAAGACTGAGGCTTTACTGCTGCATCGAGCTTGGAGTTGCTACATCCATATTCACCAGTGCTTCCCAGCTGCTGTGCACTGCACCTCTGCAAAACTCCCAAGCTCTCATCCCAGCACCAGTCAGGACTAGGCAATTTCTCACCTCAGCCACTCAAGGCCCAACCCAACTGATGACTAAGTCATCAAGCTGCATTTCAGCAGCCACATAATCAATACAGGTATGAAGAAAGCTACTCTGTTGATATAATTTTATTTTCTATTATGTGCTCATCTCAAAGTAACTGTGACCGTAAAAGATTCCAGTGTGGTTGGTAAAGTAAGATGAACTGCAACTGTTCAGAGCTCTATCCTTCTGTTTCAGATCAAGAAACACTGAAGACAAAATCATGACAGTGAAATAACATCAGTTAAACAAAATCAGTTAATTTGGAATCTTCACCTTGCATCATGCCTACAGCATCAAGCATTTTTCATTCATCATCCATTTCTTATACTGTTCTGTGTATCAGCAATTTTTTGTCCTACAAGTACAATGAGTACTAAAACCCCTGAAATTCAATAAAGCATTTAACAAGTACATAACAAAACATACATGTACCTCTCTACTTCCTTCTCAAGTATCCATCAGATAGCTAAGAATTTACTTTCATTATTCATTTTGAGGAAAAAGAATCCCTCTCTTCTATTACAGACAAGATACAGAACGTCTTGACATATAAAAATATTATTGTTTAAAAAAAAGCACTCAGATTTTAACTCCTTAGGATGAAGGAGTATCAGAAGACACAACAGAAGAGACCTCTCTTAGACCTCTCTAAACACCTCTTGGCAGCTCTCATCTTCCTGAAGGTAGGATGAGCCTTATTTAGCTTCCTGCTTTGCAAGAGATCTTTGACCCAAGCAAATGGCCACCACAACAGTGGTAGAAAAGACAACCACATTCATTTTCTCACCTGCACCCATTCATCTTACTTATTTCCTTAACACAGAAAAATGAGAAGCACATACCTTGTCAGACTTGAAGAAACACCACATCCTTAGGGTGTTAGTTAGACAAGCAAGATAATGTTCTGTCTAAAATCAAAGTATTCCCCATAGCCTTTAGCATGTAGAGGTTCTTTTAGCCCTGGTAGAGGATGTGCAAATGTCTGCTCAGGGTATTACTAAAGGCTAATTCCTAATTCCCTTGAGTAAGCCTGCTTGCTGCTACGGACTACTACAGGCTTTATTCCTATTAGAGACTTACTGGTTGCCAAAGGTGACAGTGCTGTGTCACAGATAATCATGAAAGTGATATGGTAAAGGGTTTCCAAAAGTTTAGCTTTGGGTAAAAAGATCCAAATTTTAAGTCTGGAGCTGTTTAAGCCTCAGAACCAAGCACGTATTTATGCTTCACTTTTCCAGTATTAACTGATAGGCAATAAGGTCATGTACCCCTTCCACTGACAAGCCAAACTGCCACTCAAAGAATCAATGACAGCAGATGGGAGCAGGCTGATACCACTTCCTACATGGCAGAGAAAGTCAAGCCATGTCAGAAAAAGCAGTGCTTGCATTCAGTGTTGAATTTTGGGTGTAGTCTAATCTTTTCTAACCAAATAACTTAAGAGCCAAGGCTGGTTACCAAACAAGGGAACAAATCCCAGGAGGGGTTAATACCTGTAAGTCCACCCACAGCAGGAACAAGAACAATGGTACAGACTGGAGACATTGTTTGATGTTCCTGCTGCTTTAAAAGAGACCAGTACCTCGCAACCCACCTGTAACCAATGTGAAACTCTCACCAACTACCTGGAAATGTCACTAGTCAGTAAGGCATTGCCCGAGGCATACATGAATACAAGCATGAATTTATTGACATTCTGCATCAACTTGTGTTTCTGCAAGGGAAATTCTGTATTTTATGTAAATGTTGACAAAAACCTAGACGAGGTATTTTTGGGATAGGCTGACTTCTCTCATGGTGATGTTGTTTAAACAAACCATTTTGTGATATTTCACTTAGCTAACACAAGCAATCTTTGCAGGAAAAAGTACCAGGTAAGATGATGTCTTGCAAATAAACCTTCCAATTTTTAATTTTTTTTTTAATTTGTAAGAAAAAAAGATGAATGTGATGGGCAGGTGAGTTTCCAAAGGGGTGACAAGAGACCCATAGAAGTTCTCAAAGTCTATCAGTAGCCACTGAGTTCTTATCTAAAATGCACAGAATAACACCCTTATTTAACTGAAATTGCTTGGTGGCCCGCTACTTTTGTAACAATGCTTTAGTTCCCATAACTAGCAAAGCACTTTAAATTAATCCACTTAGTAATTATCTTATTTAGCTTTCACTATACTACCTTCAAAGTCCTATTTTCTGCACAGGAGCACATGCCATAAAAGACAGCATTATACAGGTTTGTACTCTGTTCTAAATATAACTGGCTTCAGTAGTTTTGCATGTCCAAAAAAAACCCAACCAGTAAGGTCGTAATTCATTCAACCACAAACGAACCTTTAATTGTTCTTTACACTTCATGCATCCTGGACGGTTCCCACCTGGTTTCTCACGATGACACACACCGAGTCCTGGTTTAGGCACGTTTCTCTTCTTTTCCCTTTCTCTGCTTTGAGTGCAGCCAGGCTCCAGCCCAGCATTCCCAGCAGGAATTCCCGGCAGATGGCGTGAGCAAGCTGCCTCCGAGCAGGGAAAGGCTCTGCACACCAGTGCCTTTGCTTTTCACTCTCACAGTTTGCCAGCGGTATGAATTCCCTACGTAAGTATTTACCGCTCCTAGATGTTACTGAACTGCAAAAACGTGGATCTATCTCCATCCAGAAGGAAGGCCGAGTGACACGTTTCATTGAGGCCAGTCTGGCAGCAGCTCCCAAAGACAAAGAAAGGTCAGAATGCATCTGATTCACACCCCAGAACAATACTCAAGAAGGACATGAGGATTATGGGAGAGAGGAGGATCAATAACCCCAATTTCCAGAGGATCCTGAACTTTTTATTGCAGAATGAAACACAGCTTCCAATAGTGAAGAGGAAGCAGCATGTTCTCTGAAAGTTTTAATTCCTTGGTTGCATCCTCAGCTACAGTGATCCTTTTCTTATGATGCTGGATTAAGTGTGCAGTATGTGCCAAATGCAATTGTAATTTCTAATCTGCTTTTCATGAGTATCTTTAATAAAGACCACAAAATAAAAAAAATTCTTGCTGGAACACTGGCCTTTAAAGTGAGTCTCTGAAAATGGGCCCAAAGATGTATTTTAATCTCCCTATACAGAACTGACTATAGCCCTGCTCTTCATACTGCTTAATTTTACTTCACTTTTAGACCTGTTGGGCCATGCACCCACACAGTGACTGCCCAAGAGCAACTGTGAAGGCTGGAAGGTCACGAGTAAGATGTGGCCAAAAGACCACACATCTCTTGCTTCAAAACCTCTAATGACTGAAGGCAGATTCTAACACATCCATTTATTTTTCACAGAAGCAGACTATGAAAGAGACTCTTGGGGATAGTTTTCCAAATTAATTTATAGGTAATGTAAGGTTTTGAGAATTTTATATATCTTAAATACAATCAAAATTCTATTGTCTGGCAGGGGAAATGCTGTACTTACTGAAATTAGAGTAATGCAATTACAATCAGTTGAGAGTTTGTGGATACTGATCTATTTGAACTACAATGCACAAGTAATTGATGTAGAAAAATCTAGACAATAATAAATAAACAAAGCAGATAAAAATTATTAAGAACAAGCTACTGTTATGCTGTTAAGCTACAACAAAACTACATTTGACAGGACCAAAACAAGAGCTCTGGCTAAGAATCTACTGCCCATCTAAGGGCCCTGACACAAACAAAATTGCTGAAGTCAGAGTAATAGAATTAGCAGCATCTTGTTAGAAAATAAGACTTACAGCTGATAAAAAGAGAGCCTTAAAACTATTATTATTACATTAACTCCTGGAAAATAAGGAGATTTATAGTTACTATAAAAGACAATTGCTTCACTGTTACTGTAAGTATAAAACCATGCATTAATGTTAAACTATAACTAACCTGAAAAAATACAAGATTTTAATGGAGGCTGAAGGCTTTGTTTTTAATTAGTTCAACTAAAAAAAAAAAACCAACAAAAAATTTAAAAAAAAAAAAAAAAAAAAAAAGAGAACGAGATGAACATTCATTTTTGTATTTGGTTAGTGTTCACAGACTCAGAGAATGCCCAGCCACTGCTTAGGATTCTGGGCAAAAGGTAATTAAATAGATTAATATACTTAGGCCCTCAAAGTCCCTGAGCATTTGTCGATTCCCAGCAAGTCTTTCAGAATGTTCTAGCTCCCACTCTGGCCCATCAACCTCCCCTCAACTATTCTTCCTTCTTACCAGAAGGGAAGTAGGTGCTTCACTGCATCGGGCGATTCCTAAGCCAGAGCCATCTCTGCGAGCAAACCCCACTGACACAACCACATGATCTCACTCCCGAAAGCCAGGGCTACCTTCTAGGCAGTCAGCCCACATACCAGCTCTCCTGCTCAGTGCTTTTGTTCTTAAGCTTGATTAGGGGACAAGAATTTTTAAGTCCCTGTCTTCCTCATTTGCTGTGAACAGACCCTGCAAAGGTTCAAGGTGTTCCAAGCGTAAGGGAGCCAGAGCACACCATGTTCATAACACCTCCAGTGGGGCCCATGTCACAGCACAGTCTGGCAGATAAGCTGGCACAGAGCCACCATCTTTTCTGAAAGGGTCCAAGGAACAATCAGGCAAAGGCAAATAAATGCTTTCCTTCTGTAAAGGGTCTTCCTAAGGGACTGTTTCCACTTGCCCATCCTTTTATGCTGCCAGCATGGTACAGAGGGAGAATGTATAAAAGAAAAGCAGATCTCACCTTCTGTGGTGCCTTTGTTGGAAATGGGATGGGGTGAGAATTCTGAGATGTCCTGAGAGGTTTTGGGGACCTTGGACAATGACTGATGCCTTTTTCATAAGCACTGAGTCAATTTGTTAACACTGAACTTGAATAGGGTGGGCTTCTCCTGCGGTTTCTCCTGCTGTCTCAAACGGCTGACACAGGAAACAAGGACACAGGCAAGGGATTGTATGCTCATTTTCCTACCTATAAGATCTCTCCCAGCCACCACGTGTGGCACTGCTGCAGGCCAGCTTTCCCTGCCATCCTGAGCACAGCCCAGTGATACAGGTAAGCCATGTGTAGGTTGCATGCTGTGATGCTTGTCCTCATCTCCTCTGGTAGCTCATGATTGACCTCAAAAGTAGTAGTGTAAACCAGAAAGGAAAAAATACGTCTGCCTCCTACACATTAATCTGCTTTCAAATCTCTGCAGTGCCTCTCTTTGGACAAATCCAGAGGTCTTAATCAATGTTAGGAACTAACTGAAGTTGTGAGTAAAGATTCTCACCCATTTACCCAAGGAAAAGGTGCATGAGAAGAATAAAGTCAAGCAATGCACAATACATTGGTGGCTTCTGAGCATCCCAGTGACAGTTCAGGTGCCAGTTATTATCTATGTCACACATGAGATATTCTGTATGCACTGTAAATCTCCCTAGCTGCTGCAGCTGTCTAGAATCACAGAAGCAGAAAAGGATAACTTAAGTAATCTTCCCTCTTGCTGGATTGTGGTTCTTGTGCTCTGCTTCTTACAGCTATGTCACAGTGTGGGCCAAAACTGACATTCCAAAAAACATGATCATCAATTAAAATGTAAAGAGAATAGAGAAGGGAATCCCACTGACAATGTTGGGGTTTTTTTCTAAGATGATGCCTTTTTTTTTAACAGTGCTAAACAGAAGTTTCTGCAGTAAAGAAGTTTGACTAGTATTAGAACTAGAAGAAGAGGGGAAAAAAGTGATTAAACTCATTGTTTTATGAATTTAGCTATACAACTAATTAACTATTTTAGTTGTGAGCAGTGGCTGAAATGGGGTAATCATGAATGCTGGCAGGCCTACTTATATAGAGAAAACAGACTTCTACACCTTTTTGTATATAGTTTGTAATCCAGAAATGAACAGACGACTGTGTGCAAAGTCTGGTTCTCCTGATCTCACACTGATGTCAGTTCCAAAATCAACATTTCTTTCATTCAAATTCCTTGAACACAGGCCTACTTTCCATATTTGCACTCAGAACAAAAATATTGGAACAAACATAAGAATACTGTACAGCAGGTGTTGTGCAGCTCAAGATCGTTTTTCCTACTGGGATAGGTGGGGTTTTGTACTTTAATTGTGCTGTTAAGAAGTTCACATGAGTCATTGCCTTACCTCTTTCCTGCCTTATAGTACACCAACAGGCATGTGGGGGTTGGACCATGTGTTATAAGAAACTAGAGGAGTCCCTGCAGATGTACACATGTAGCTGAACACATTGCTAATCTTGATTTTGAATGGCAATATAAAGGGAGAAAAACAGCTAACACTCTTGAATCCCAGAAAAGTGAAATGAGGAACTAACCAAAAGTATTCAAGCTACTCTGAGTGCTGGCACTCCCACTGTTATTTGATAACCAAGGCAGAATAAATAATCAGCCAAATTTTTTTTTCATTTATCTCCTGGGAAGGGGAAAACAGGAAGGGAATGTAAGTTGTCTTCGTGGAATGTTGTCAGATGAGAATTAAAATTCCAGTCTTTACTGAGGCCTCTGCTGGAATGTGCAAAACACTGGGTACACTCCCCCGTGCACATACACACTTTGTGTTTTATTTTTCCATGGCATGCTGCTTTAAAGGCTCACAGATGCATTCTTACTTGGTTTCCTAGTAATCTGGTGCATAAACACAGTGACACCTAAAGCTGCCCTCCTCACCCTGGTGACTTGGCAGAAATAGAAGCTGTTTCACTCAGGAGTGAGACACATCTGAAAGTCCATGCTGGGACTAAGAAGAAGTTTGATGTATAGTGATCTTGAGGTTTGGTCTGCTGCCTCCACTGAAAGTTTCTCAAACACTCAGTGGTCAGCAGTGGGACAGTGTCAGGCCTGACAGCTCTAATTTAATTTTCAAATAATTAGAACTTAGTTTGTGCACTAAACCACCATGGTTAATATTAACCATCTATCACTGTTGATTGCAGCTGCTACCCAAAGCACTTACCTTTCACAAACAATAGGATATTCTTTGGAGGGAGAGAAGTGGAGGACGAGAGATGCAATTTTTATTGCCATGACAGTTTCCCAGAAAATGTCTGAAATCACAGAGAAGGCAGCCCTGCAGAGGGGACAAACACATCCCTTCAGAAGAGGACAGCTCATAACAGAATTATATAAATGTTTTTCCTAATACCAAATAAACAAACCATACAGGCCAATCATTACAGGCAACTATTCAATAAATCATAAAACCACACTTTGTGATAATGAAATTAGATGCCAATTACTTAAGTCTTTTTACAATCCTTTCCCACTCAAGTGAGAGGCAAATTTCTAAGACAATTATAAATGGACACTCAGAGCTGGATTTGTTCCAGTTTGTTTTTTTTTTAAATAGATACCTCATGATGCAGACATTACTTAAAAAAGAAATTACTGCATACCTTAATGCCATTTGCTTTGCTGTAGATGTTTGAGATGCGCAACTCTGAAAATCCCACTAAATATTATCTGAACTTCTAGGAGCTTAAATAGCTTTGAAGAAATGCATTCCTGCATGAAATTCACCCTGTGCTGGGGCCAGAAAAGGATTTTGCCATCTCTATTGAGAGCTAAGGTACACCTTGTGATGTACTGAGCAATGAATCTCATCCTGATTACGCTATGGGAAGTTGCACATGCCTTACTCTCAATTAGTGCTAAAACTCAGATCACAGAGTGTAA
>PYHW01010494.1:520291-540166 GCA_013186435.1 Turdus rufiventris | reverse complement strand
ACAGCAACTCCTCCTCATGACACTGTCAAATATTGTGCTCCTGGAAGCCACACAGTGCCAAAAGAGATTCCCCTTGCATGGAAACTTTCCAGACACTTCAAGTAAGGTCCAGTTAGCAAGGGCTGGTGACACAGTCCTGCCCGTGTACCTTATCACTGGCTGGAATGAGTCCTTAGTCACTACCTGCAGTTTCTGTTGGACTCACTGATGGCAATTAGGCCAACAGTTGAGTTTAAATTTTAACTCACAAGTAATAAACATTGCTTTTCTAAGAGTAGTACCAGTACAGTCCAAATTCCATATGAAAATTTCTATTTTCCAGTAGCAGAAGAGCTTCTTGAACTGGGCAGCACTGAGCACACTCAAGACAGCACTGTGTTCCACACGACAGTCACCAAATAACATCAATCAATGAACTCCACGGGCACAGACTGACAAAGCTAGCTTTCTTGGACCTCAGTACTGCACAGCTCGTGACACAGTTTCCCTGTCACAGAATTATTTGGTCTCCTCCAGCCAATGATGCCATTCAGCCTAGTTTCAAATGCTGTTAAAGCCAGATAAAGCTAGCCAGGGAAATCCACATTACTCAGACAAACAGCAAGATTGCATTGGTCTCTCCTAGATTTAGGAATCTAGGCTAAAAATAATCTATCCTCTGCACAGCTATAGTTAAACTACTGTTAGGAAAGACCAGGAAGAGAAAATTCTTAGCATTCTGAGCATGTTTATTCTTACTTTCTGAATACAGAAATCAGAGTGAATTCTTTTCTGCAGGCCAAACTCCAGTCAGCCTAGGAAAATACACAATTCTCCAGACCTAATACTACCTAGTTAGAAGAACAGCGCTTGAGTCACAGGCCTACCCATGTTTTTGGAAAGTCAATTTTTAACAGTTCTGACCTCATTTACCAGGACAGCCTGTGCTTCTTCAACCCATCAGGGAGCAAATCAACTCACTTCATTGGAAGACACAGTGAAATGATGAGCCCACTGTGTTCACAAAATTCACCCAGGTTCTCTTTGGCTGTGTTTCCATCCAGACCTTAAAAAAATATCCAGGAAGAGGATAAGCTTTAAAAGTCAAAAAGAACATATAGTCAATATAGAACATATGGTTGTCCAAGACATGTTCACTAGTAGTACTGCTACTAAGTTACTTTAGACCTGAATAAAATCATGTTTCCATCATTTTTTGCTTGTTAAACGAGACAATGGTATATATAATTCTTTCCTGCAATGTATTTTTTAGAGGTTGTGTGTTATCTACAGAATTTTGAACATGCAACTGGCCAGAGTGAACTGAACATTGTTGTATCTTCAAGAAAAGGAAAATGAGCATATTTGACAGATAATTTGTAGTGCATGTGGGCAGATATTTTCTAGGCCACATATTCACTTCCATTAGATGTTTTGGGTTTTTTTCTAAGGGTCTCAACAAAATTATTTACATTTTTCTTGAACATATATTATATTTTAAAAGCCATTTGTTCACAAAATTGTCCAAATCTAATTGCAGTCTCAGATACACTAAAACATAAAAAAATAAAATTCACAGCATGAAGCCAACCTTTTCTAACTGGTTTAACCAGCTTTAAAAAAGAAAAAATTATTTCCCATTTTCCTTTTGCCTAGATAAAAAAGGTTAAATACTGACAGACACTGTTACATGTTTGGAAACAGTCTGACACAGATCTTTACTTATCTCCTGAATGGGGATTAAAAGGACATATGGCCCATTTTACCATCAACTGTGAACTTCTGACCTCTTACTGCTTTTTCCTAACTATAATCTTCTTCTTTTGTTTTTTCCATTAGATATTTTCAGCTATGACTCTGAAAAACTTCTGCAGTCCCTAAAGCTTTAGATTGTAAATTTCAAATGCAACACATTATAAAGGTCAGTTATTTGCAGTGAAATATGCATCCAAGTTTGATCAACACAAATGAACTTACCAAATTATTCCCATCGAATTGGAGGGACTGCTTGACTACAGACTTACCATTATGACACAAAAACATTTGAGCAATGATCATCTGTTATACAAGGGGCAGAACTAAGTGACTTTTCATAGTACATAAAATAATAATCAGCCAAATAGTCCAAAAGCAAAGATTACAAAATGAGTTTGAGAGCAAAAAGTGAGAGTTTAAGTTGCTGAAATTGAGTTCTGAAAGCACCAGAAGATTGCTGTCCTTTGAAGAATTACAATTTGGTTTACTGTGTTTCCTCTACTAGCTCACTGATAATTCTCTTTGGTGTTCTAGTGTGATGGCAGGATAACATCAAGCCTGTACCTGACTGATGATCCACAAAAAGCTGCCAGCACTAACAGGCCAGCCTCTGTGAGCAGCTTTGGCATCACAAAGCCTCAGCAGTCCAAGTCTACCAAAGGCCAAACCTCCTGTCTACCTGCCAAAATGTTCCAACTGAGCAAAAAGCACTGCCCATCTCCCCTGCAGAAGCACCTGGGAAAAGCCCAAAAGAGGAACATATTGAAAACAGTAAACAAAAACCAAGGGAAAACAGAAGATTCCTCATCTTTAGAAGCTCTCAATAGTAAGATTTTCAGCAAGGCTACATGAAAGAAAGTAACTGTTACTCTGCCAAAGACAAAGACAGAACGTGGGTATGCAAAGAGCTGAGGTCCAGTATCAATAAACATGTATTCTTATTGACACATGAAGCTGCACTAAGCAGTTAAGCTATTTTTACATTCAGAAATATAATTTTGTATTTCAGCTTTACAACAGACACATTATAAACTCCAAAATTCCCCATGCTACAAACTTCATCAGGAAAATCTCCCCTGGCAACATAGTAAGATGACCAGTCTCAGTGCAGTGACTGCTACTACCCAGCAAAATAAAGGTCTGCGGATAGAAGCCCACAGTTTATTTGGTTCAGCTGTGCTCAATTTGCCACCTATCAAAGAAGAGATGACACCCCAGGACACACAGCATACAAACAAGGCTACCCTTGAATGACTCACTAATTTTATTTGTCCATTTCAGAACACACAGGCTACTCAACCCTCTCACTATTTCCATACAAGATTGATCTTTTTATCGTGTCCCAACTGTTTTTGTGTGTGATTCTACCATGCACACAGACCTGTATTTATGGAGACACAAACAGCATTTGCCTAAGGTTATTTATCATGTTGTGACAGAAGCCCATGCTCTAATCCAGTGGGAATTTACTAGCAGACACTTTTGAAGAATAACATGGTGCCACAGTCTCAAGAGGTTCATAAAGTATTTGTGGAGCAAATCAACCTTCTAAAGAGCAAAGGGCAAAAGCATTACAAATACACACTTGAGAGTCTTGCTCTAATGCTGTGGTTTAAAGTGCTGAGGGTGTCCATGCACTTAAGAGATTACTATTGCTCTCTTCACCCTAGATACCTCCAAGGTAAACCCTCTCTGCCACTGGTTGATTGGTTTTATATTAAAGGACGTGATAGCAAAGGGTATGGGAAAAAAACCACATTTGTCCTGAAAAGCAAGCAAATCCCCTAATACCCAGGGAAAGCTATAAAATGAGTGTCTCAGCTACTCCTAACCCACTCCAAGTCGGTGACTCATGCTCATTTGCTCTCACACGGCTTTGCTGGCAGAGGCATGAAAGCAATTGGCCTTATTTTCAATGCCTGTCACACTTGGGCAGTCGCTGATCAGAGATAGAGCTCCTGCCAAAGGGCTGGGTGGCTGAGTGCATCCAGTTGTGCTCAAGGGTAAGGGAGGAGAGAAGCTGTTCCATAAAGTGGTAACCAACCTGCTGCTTTTCAGATGAAGACTTGTAGGGAAGGTGTAAAATTGCAAGCATCAGATGTGGACACCTGCTCCCCCATCTCCTTTTTACTGCCAGAGATGGAGCGCTTCCGACTAGATTTATCCTTTGTTAAAAACAGTGGCAATACAGAAATAACTTGGGGGAAGGAAAGCTGTTGCCATACTCCAAGGGACTTGGAGTGAAATAATGCTATTTTTTAATGGCTAACAGGACTACTTATCATTGCATAGAAATAAAAAAAGCAAATAGAAATTAAGGTTCTAAGCAGCATGCTAACTACTGAAGTAAATTTGTAATATGCAGCAACATACTGCAGTATTTTTGAAGTTAAAAAAAAAAAAAGGAGATAGATGTTCCCTTCCTCAACAGTGCCTTTTTTTTTCCTCCTCTGGCTGGGTTCACACAGGATGCTGAAGCAGATGGCTCTAATCCAGTATGCCAATTCCTACGTCTCATTCAGCACAGCCTCTTTTCTCTTTGACTACAGAGGATATACAAATACATTACAGAGTTACAGAGCCTCTGCAGCGAGACAAAGGCTCTTCACTGCTTTTACAAAGTACGGTTTGTGTGTAGTAAACGATATCCCTGTGCAAGAGGAAAGCACTCCATTCCTTTCTCCACAGCTCAGAGCGTGGGTGGACTGCTCAGTGAGCACATGTCGGCCTTTTACTTTGCATGTGTACCAGCGGCCAGAAAGAAGGGGAAAATCCAGCAATTGCACTTAGAACAGGTGGAGATTCCTCTGCCAGGAGAAAAAACCACGGGGGAAGGGAAGGAGACGGTGCTGTCTCCTCAGGGGACAAGGGACAGGTGAGACACCTCCGCTACCCGGCCGGCAGAGCAGCGCCGCTCGCTCTCCCTGCCCTGCTCAGCGGGAGCCGCGCAAACCTCGGCCCGGTGCAGCGGGGACGAGGCGCGCGCACGGCGGCGGGCACGAGGGTCGGGCACGAGCACGCAGCCCCGCGGAGCAGGCCGGGCGCGCGCACGTGGGCGCGGCCCTTCCCCTTCCCCCCCGTCTCTCTATAAATAACGCGGCGCGGGCGGGGCCCGCCGGGGCACGCGAGGACAGCGCCGGCCGCCGCTTAAAAGGGCAACGCCGGCGGTACCAGCGTGGCCCCACCTCCCCCGCCTCTCCACCGCACCTCTGGGTCCTCCCGCTCCGCGGCTTTAATGTCGCGTTCCACGCAATCCTTGAGATTGAGCCTAGTAAACAAGGATATGCCGGATATCAAGATCACCCACATTTCGCATACTCCCGCATTTTTAGTAGCGGGAAATGTAAAAGAGAACGTATATGAAGACCAAGAAGAAAAAGTTTCTGAGGTTTAACATTTCCTACCCCAGTACTTCTGCCTAAACTTGCCTATAGCTGGTGCTGACTGACAGAATGCAGTAAGCTATGTACATCAATAGTGGAAATTTCCATTTCACAAGATGACGATTTTGTCAGGAAGAAAGCAGCTGAAGAGAGAGCCTGCCCCTCTCAACCCTCACTGTAATTTAAAAGGTTGGGATAACCCAAACAATGACCTTCAAAGCCTCTCAACTTCTGCTGAGACCAGAAAGACATTACCCTTTATCTTCAGAATGCAAAACATGTGCTCTAACCAAGGTAAAAACCTTACCAGACAGGACTTTGATCTTATCAGGCCCTACCTGAACAACAGCAAGCATCCAGCACACTTCTAAGGTCTGAATCTGCAGTTCAGCAATAATTTCACCAGAAGGTCAGAGAGCTGGAATCTGTATTCCATGAAAGGGACTATGGAGTTATACTTGGCTGTGCACCTCACTTACCAGGAAACTACATTAATTGCTGCTTTCCACCTCGCCCTCACTCTCAACAAGCCACAAAACTTGGTACGCTACATTCAGTCTTCAGGGCTTAAACAGAAATTACTGGCTTGGCCCTCTGCCTGGCAGAATTAAGTCAACCTTGAACTTTGCAAGATGACTAAATTTATGATGTAGTCAGCAACATTTGTGTTTCCCTAAGTCCTCGCTTTGTGGCCTGAACACAGCACTTTGACACAAGCTGCTGACTACTCTCCTTCCTATTCACTCAAGCCCGATCATGTGTAGAAGCCAAAATGAGAACAGAATGAACTCCATGTTCCCACCAGCTGGAAATCTGTCTCTTGCATCAGGATTGCTTGGCTATTTTACATCTAGCAGGATTATTGCTAACATTCTGAGAAATTAACAATCACAACAGCAATAAAACTCTTATCCTATTTTTTTCTATAGTAATTACGCTACCTTTTACTCCATTTTCTTGCTGCTATCACCGCACTTGTCACAGATAGAAATCTGAACTTGCCTCTTTTGACTCATCTGAAGGGAGCAGACCCAATTCTTTACAAACGGCTCTTTTTCTCTATCTCCGTCTCCTTGGTCGCACAGGGATACATATATATGCACACTTTTTATGGGTTTGGGATTATTTCTCACAATGAAATTTGTATGCAGGAAGAAAAGCAATAATCACATATACAGTTAAACCACGCTGTTCTTTACTTCATGCAGTTACAATAAGGATACACAAAGATACACAGTTCACAACTGCTACTGTAATTATTGCTGTCTCTCAGCCTTTTAAGTGTTTAGCTGCCCAGCTACACTGTATGGTGGCACAATCACATGAGATTTACAAATACCATGATTTTTCTACACTACAAACTCTTCTACCACACTTCAGAGTTAGAGGCAAACGTGTTCTACCCCCTCCCCCTACTTTCCAGAATACCCTTTTGGCAGACAATATATTTTGGTAAACTTATTTTATTGTGTGTGATTTTCGTGCAAGTTATGGTATATTTAGTCAACTAGACTGGATCTAATACCTTTGATTTTCCAATTTTTTATACCATACAGCCATATGTACATGAGCTGGAATGCTCTGTTACCAGTTTTTGAATCTGCACCTTTGCACACAAACACAAAGTGAAATCCCACAGAGCTGGGATGGTGGAAGTAGGCGAGCTAATTTATTTAAGCCTCTACAAACATGAACAGAATTATAGTGGGGTCTGTCTGGATTAACGCACATTTAATTTGAATGTTTTCAAAAATGTTGTTTTTCTTCTAAAAAAATCAGCTTGTTCTTGCCAACAACCTTTAAGAGGTCTTTGCCAAGTTAAGAACAACACTTCATCGAAACATAGTATTGTGCACAGCATGTAAACATCTGCCATAAAGGTTACGCTGTTACTCTTTCCAGCCACAGATTACTCTTGTTTTCATAAAGATGTTTCACGAGGAACATCTAATTCAACTAATATGATTCCTTTGGTTTTGAAATTACATACGCACTTTTCAGAGGCATCACCAAAGTTTAATCTCCAGCATGCTGAAAATAATGCACCACAGTTCCCAGAGGGGAAATTTATATGCAGTTAAATTACATATTCATGGTGAACCCAACAGCAAACAGATAGACTGCTGAGAAAGGAAGTCTCAATCAAGTCAAAAACCAAAACAATCCACTTAGCCTAAACAAATTCTGAGATAAACTAACCTTCCTACTTGGGGATAACATGGTATTTTGATTACTAAACTTCAGTCACATTTGTATCAACATGCAAGAGTAGCAGAAAAGGAGGGGAAAAATCTTTAAAGAAGGAAAACAACAGATAAAATAATAGGATAGGGAGGAGGTATTATGACTGGCAAAAAACATTCAGCATTTCTACAAGAATAGGAATATTTTTCAACAAACAGACAATATCAAAGTTAAGAGGAACAGTGAAGAAAACTTTGAATGCGGGGGCAACAGGAAAAAAGAACTGAAAAAACTGAGGCAATTTAGTAAGAAAAAAAAAGATGTGTCTATCATATATATAAATAAATGAGCTGCATAAGCTATTTGGAGTCTGTTAAATTGATAGTTATATGCCAGATATTTCCTAAAATCTAGCAGAGAATTTAATTCCTTATAGTATTAAGAAATGTGCTCTTTGATCTTCAGCTTTTTGCTAGCTCTTAGTACTGCAGTAACACCAAGCTCAAAATTCTCTCTGCCTAACAGGGCTCAGTTGTCAGTATGGCCTGGGATCATGTGGCAGCAGGGCTAGAGGTGGTAGTGTGACCCTGCTGTTGTAGGTGAGGCTGTGGAGGTCAGCATGAAAAACCCAACATTCGCCAAAATGTTCTTTAGATTGCGGAGGTTTGGATAAGCTAAGCACTGGCAGTGCAGATCACCTCAGGTCCAGCTGAAGCTGTGAAAGTTTTGTATTTGATTTAGCAGCCTTCAAGTTGGCATTCCAAATAAAAAGTCCAAAAGGACTGGAAGGTTTTGAAATAGTTAAGATTAATGGCTTGCCAAAGGCCACACAGAGATCTGACATCTTACTGGCTTTACTCAGAAAAGAAAACGAGGCACGTATGACCTTCAGGGGGCCTTTATTATTTCAGTGGCACATCTCCTACATTCAAGTAACATAACAGACAAGATATGTCTATGAGCAAACTTACATGCTTTTAAAAATGTTCCTTAAGAAAGAAATAATTTTGACCATTCTGAAAACATAACCCATGAGACATTGTGAGGTGTTTGCTGAATACAAGAGTTTTTTAAAATTTAACTTCTACAGTTTTGGACCTGTTTGTCTTCCAGCATAAAGGTAATTGATAATGGAAATTGAGTATCTAAGACTAGAATTGCAATGACTTTCACCCAGTTCAGGAGGGTTGGCTGCTCTTTCCTGAACTGTACCAAAGCAGCAAGCAAGTGATAGTGACAGAGCCTGCACTGAGGATGGGGACAACACAACCTCCAGCAGCTACCACCTGGAACCAGAACACACCCCCATGGAAATAGCTGGGCAGAACAACTTACAAAGAAACCTCTGGCTGTATTAACATATTGCCTGGCTAAGTGGGTAGGCACGGGCTAGGAAGGAATCACTGTTTGCAGTACAGGAAACCCCATATCAACATCATTCATACTTGTGCCCCAAAACTTAATCCTAAAGAAAAGTAAAATGTCACTTTGTAAACACTTGGAAGATATTTTTGCCATGAATGCTAATTTCCAGTTCCCAAAGATGAGATGTAGGATTATGCATAGCAGAGCTTAAGCCACTAGAGAGGTATCTAGTTGCTAAATTTAAACCAGAATTGATATGTTTTAAATGCAACTTTCTCTTTCCAGTCTCGTTCCTCCAAAGTCTGAATTAAGTCTTATTAAATACTTCTCCAGCCTTGTTTGGGATTTGGAACAAAGTGAATCAAAGAGAAATAGAAGGTAACACAAGTTCAAGCAATTTAGGTAACAAGCAGAAGGTAACACAAGTTTATAGGAATCTCTGGGGGATCTGTAGCACTAACTATATTTAAGAGATCCAAGGCTTGAATATTATTTACTTTTGCACAGCACAAGGACATTGCACAGACTGATACTCCTGAGGGAAAAGAATTCCCATAACAAGTCCAAACCAGTATATGTCCTATTAGGAAAACATTTCAGAGCTGTGGGTAAACCCTGAATCACAGGCATTAAACTATGTATTTTGCGTGGGCATTAGCCCAGGCAGTGAGATCAGACAGACACAGCATGACACCCTTACTAAGTATTTCTTCATCAGTTCATATTACAGCTGCTGACAAACAAATGCAAAATACCTGATCAGGGTTTCTGCATGTCCTGTGCCATGAAACCCTTGGAGGAGTCTGTAGATTAACCAATGTATTTTTCTTGTAATCATTTTCTTGCCATTTCTTTCCCACAAGTTCCATATCCCACAGGGGTTAAATGGCACAGTAACAGAGTTAAAATAGATGCAAGAAAGAACATAAGACTTAAAAATAGATGAGAAATCCAGGAGGCAAATATACAGGAAGATATCTTGGATACAGGCTTCAACAAGCGTATGAGGGGCTTTGAAAAAAACCACAAAACTTGAAATCTTTTGCCTCATTAAGTCAACGTGGGTTTGCCAGTGCTGTTTTACTGAGGCAGCACTTCATGCTGAGAGAGAAAACTTGGATTTGATCATGAAGGGAATGAAAAACCAGTGTAGTATGAGACAGTGACAGACAAGCATTTCACTGTTTATGTGGAGTGCAGTCTGGTGGCCCTTGAAAGACAGAGATTGGCTTCAAGTCTGCCTTTATGCAAGCAAGTTTAATAGCTTTTACATGAAAGTATTAGAACAAGATATGCTTTTGTTCTGCAGGGACATGACACACTACCCCACCCATTCACCCCCTAGCCTTGTGTTTTTAAGGAAAAGCAAGACTGGAAGAAGCCTCACTGGGTTTGAAACTATGAAAGTGACTAATTCACAAATCTTTAGCCTTAATGCAGAGTGCAGCAGATTGTTTCAAGTAGTAAGTACAGTGCATGCTTGAACACCAAGACTAGATACACAGCTGAGTTTGTATATGTTTTGCAGTGACATTCTTGAGGTTCTTTAACCTATCACATACAAGTAAATGAACTTCAAAAACCAACAGTGTAACCAGTAGGTGCTGTAGCAGCAGTTCCTCAAACACCTATCAGCATGTGTTGACAGTTCAGAAAGGAAGGCTGTTGAGCAGTTATGCTGGGAAATAAACATTGCCTAACCCTGAAGAGTAACCACAAGAAGAGAAAAACAAGTGTTACTGCAGCTAGTGTCTGCCTCCCACAGCACTGATCCCTGTCTACTGAAATAAAAAGACTGAAAGTCACCTCAGGATCTAACTGCTATTTAAATAACTTTCTTCTATCTATATAGTCTGCAATTCAAAACTCTGGTAACCACTTCCACCTCATTACTCTCCACCCCTCCAGAAAGTCTGGCTACTAGTAAAATAAAATATGCTGTCTCTCGAAAACGTTCTACTAGGTGTATTTACAAGTAATATGGGTATGATCTTAGAGTCAAGCAGAAATAACTGCTTATTCTAATGTTTGGATTCATGCGCTTGGTACACACAAACGTGTGGCCTAAAATGGACAGCAGCTAGAATCTATTTGGAAAATTCTGATGAAGATAATGGAATTTTGAAACCTTTTCTCAGAGGAAACCATCAAGTCTCATACTAGTTAGCATCCTTTACCATTATGATGTTATGCTGGAGAATAAATGGTTTGGCTTGAGGGGAATGGAGAGGGCCAGAAATCAATAAATTCTCTCTTTGCCTTGGTTATTTTTCAAGGGTTGGAATCAGTTTGTCTTGTCCCTTTGAATGTGCTGAATCTTGAGAGTTGTCCTCCTTGGGGAGGGAACACTTAGGTGTGAGGCATCCAGAAAGGAACACATCTGCGATACGTAGATGGAGGATCACTGAACCACACATGGTGGTTTGTAGAAACACTGGACATGGGGCAAATGTGTCATGTGGCCTCAGAACATTTCTGCTTCATACTCCAACTAGAAATAAACAGCAAATATAACAAGGGAGACTCCCATAAATTCCTTTCTACCTGAATATTGTGCAAGCTCTTCAGAGGTTAAGATTTGCTTACCCTCAAACCATAGAGTGAGATGGTAAGCCTCAGATTCACCAGCAGATCTAGCTCTTGGAAGTAAAAAGAAAACAAGGCATGGGTTGAGCAGCTCTTCTTTCATTTGTGCCTCTATATTTCAGATAGGAGAGAAGAATCACATCCCAAGTCCTGTAAGAGTTTAAATGTGAGCACCTTCTGGCCAAACAAAAGTCTATGGACATGCAATCCCCCCCAGGTGTACAGGGGTCAGACTCACCAAACCCATCATTGTATTGTAGTGTCTGGAACGGAAAAAGGAAGACACACAGAATTCTGTACCCCTCTACTCCGAAAAACAGCAGCAGCCTCACACTGCCAGTTTAGCCTCTATTAGAAGGCAACAATTTCCACTGCCTATGGCTCATACACAGATGAGATGTGAGCACCATGCATGCAACCAACTCACACACTTCCACCACTCAGTACACAAAAATTATCCAGTGGTGAAGATGATCCTCCATGAGACCAGCCCGTGGGAGAAAAAGAAATGTGAAATAAGCCTGTGCTGTACGTTCAAATTTCAGCCAAAACTGAAAGCAAATGGCAGGAAATACATGTTTGCTATGAGGCATGAAGCCAGAGCTAGAAGAATTGCCTCTATTCAGTGTCTCAGTTTTAGAAACCAGGAGTGGATAAACAATTAGACAATGGTTTTGGTGTACAGTTTCACTGCACTGCGTCAGAAGTGGTGGGGATGTATAGTTTAGTACTTGGAGAGCCCACACTTGCACAAGGATGAACTGTAGCACCATTGGTGCTGATTCCATTTGTTTCTTTGAGAAACAAAGAAACCTGGCAGAGATTGAAAAGCACTCCATCCCCTAGCCATGGATACCACTTACTTCAAACAATCAGGAATGCCGGCTAAAGTTCTCCAATGCCAGCATTAGACTAAACTGCTGTAGTAGAAAACACAGGGAAAACACATTCCAAAGCCCTTTGATGGACTTTGGGGCAGGGTTGAGGGCCAAAGAAGATTTCTGTACTTGAACAACTTGGCAAACACAGTCTTCATCCAGGTTCAACTGCAATTGTGAGTGCCTACTTTATTCACCAAATTCAGTAGACACTGGCCTTCCTGCAGGTACTGATGGGATTTTAAAGCAGTTTGTCCTTTCCAGCAATACCCATCATATGCCTCCAGCAGCCATCCTGGGCCTCTGCAACAGCACTGCCAGGCCACTTTGCTGCCCTTCCTGTCACAGCACTGCCAGCTCAGTATTCCTGTTTTATCAAAATTCCAGGACTTTGGCTGAATCATCTTGCTGCTCCTTAAACAAACGCTCAGCTCCAAGTCTCACACCCCCAATAGCACATGCTATAAAAGATAACACTCCTTAAAGCTGGAGTTTGCAGCACCTCAAGGTTATATTGTATTCTCCAGTAATGTGAAAACACTGGTGTAGGTATCATCTACCTCATAATGTCAGCAATCCTTGAAGAACAAGTTCTGGTTTGAAGCTCCATTCTACCAGCAGACAACTGGCAATAATGGATATCCACTGCATGATTTAATCCACCTTCCAGTTACTAAAGTCAGCCCACTTCTTTTCACTGGCTGAGTGTCCTTGAACCTAGATACAGGTATATACAGCCCAGGGCCTGTGTGGCTCGCCAAGCAGCACTCACAGGATTTCACACAAGATTTCAAAACTTCTGAATTTGTTCTGTGAGTGGCAATAGAAGATTGGGGAGAAGAATGCAAATACTTTATACAATTAATTCAGTGTTATACGAAGTCAGAGCCATGCATCCAAACATCTGATTCAATTACAGACTTGAAACCAAGAACATGAAACCCATTTAGCTTATTAGGTACTTTCTACCTTCTGCTATCTGCTCAGAGGACAGGAGGAAAAAGGACAGACCATATATCCATTAAATACTGCAATACACAAACAATAATCTCCCAAACCCTTCTCTTTGTGTGCCATTTTCTGCTCTGTAGCTCTTGGCTCTGCTCTGTTACAGGTGGCTCTCAGGTCTTCATTCACTTTTTCACCCCTTCCCTTGCTGAAGTGCCCTCCTGTTGGCTGCACTCATCCGACTGCCCGTCACACCTGCTCCTGTGAAGCACATCATAGAGGACAAGAGCACAACTCCTCATGACCCAGTGGCCTGAAATGCATTGCACAAAGCTGCTGTACTGACTGGCAGCCCCCCTCACAACATCTCATCCTCCTCTCCTCACTGCATGTGCCACTTGTCAGATCCTGGCAAGAATTGCTTGCTCTCTCTTGTAGCACAAGGAATAAAACACAACACAATCCATAGGTACAGAATTGATCAGAAATCACAGTTCTTGTTTTTATGGTTTCTCTTTAGTATATGAATCCTACAAAGAGTGTGTAAAAATAAGAATCATTCACTGTAACCCTCTATTAGTCTAGAATAGAATATATTTATGAAAATAACTGACAACTTGAGGGTTTAATCTCAGTGGAAGTCCCAAGACATTATGTCAAAAGTGAAGATAAATAATTACTTCAATGTTTTTTAAATTTTTACCCTATATACAAAAAGGAAAAGAAGGCCCAATTACATAAGCCCTGTGCTCCAAGCCTTCCTAAAGGGCAAGGAATGGAGAACCCCAGACTCAAAGACTCTGCATTAACATATGAGTTATTACAGAAGCTAAGACTCAATGGGCTGTCACTCTTGAATTTCAATTTCTAGCAAACATATTTAAATCCAGCACAAGACTACACAACAATCCACATGATTTAGTACAGGAACAGAGCAAGCTTTTACCTAAAGACAGCAAGTTTTGTCCCACACCACTCACTTCTTTATTCCTTTCAACATTTTAATGTTGGTTTCCTAAAATACTTTGGTGGGGTGTCATGACAATGAGCACAACAAATGATTCCTCATCTGCTGCCGTGAGAAACTGTCCTTTTGCCCTCACTGATGGCTACCAGCTAAAATAGATAATGGGCAGAATACTGATAAAAATCAAAGACATTTTTCCAAGCCCCTGACTCACTCCCTCCTCTTGCTGCAGGTAAGTTAAGCACCAGATGCTCTCCCTCCTCTCTTAGCTAAAGGGGCAAGCTTCTTCCACTCCAGCACTCACACTACCAACCTTCTTCAGTTGCCTCCATGGAAAACTAAACCTCTTCCTCTTGTTCCTCCACACCCAGCTCTTTAGGAGACAAATGCCTTCTCTCCTGTCTGTCTCTCAGCTTCTCTGAGCACCTGCTGAACTGGGAAACAATTGTGTCTCCTGCTTATTTTAACGGCAAGATCTGTAGCAGGTGGGACTTTCCTCCAGCCCACAACTACTACTAGCACTACACTGCTTCTAACATCAGAAGTCCCAGGTTTCCTGAAGGACAAGAGCCCTTGAAGAACTTTTCTGGAGAGCCTGACATCTCAGTTATCAGATAATTAAACAGAAAGTCTTAGTTGATGGTTTACTTTTGGATAGTCCATATAACAGATGAAATAGAATGCTAAAACTCCATTGTGCTAATTATTTCTCTTCTGTCTCTGACCTACAGCCCTGGAGTTTGCACCAGCTTGCTGGCAGGGTGCCCTTCTGCAAATACTTAATCAGACCTAAATTAAATAGAGTTATGGGAGAAGGGCTGTAGGGAGAGGGTTGTTAAAAAGAGAATTAAAGAAAGGTGACATGGTGATCCTATTCTAGCAGGAAACGTGAGAGATGAGATTCTTCTAGCAGTTTCCCCACTGAATACAAAACTTCAGGACTTCCCTATTCTTAATATTGCATAAAGTATTCAGAGGAAATATTCCTACAAAGTAAATGCAGTCTTCAGTTAAGCAGAAAAAAAAAAAAAAACAGTCAAGCTTTCACAGCCTTCCCTCTCTTTATTATCAGAGCATCTTTATCTACTACATGGGACATGCTAATTAAGAGTGTGATGCTTTATTGCTCAAATCAAGATATCCTCCATAGGCTTTGTCTATAATTGTGCCATTTACTTCCTACATTGCATTGCATCTCTGGAAATGTACTGGAACAGTGTGTGCAGAATACAGTGGGCACTTTGTACAGCAGAGCAAATCCTCTGGGTTACAAGCAGTGAGCTCATGGGTTGGGAAAGGCCCCCTTGGAATCTTGCATCCTTGCCCCATGGTTCACTCAGATTAAGAATGCTTTTTGTGTTTTTAATTTCATAATTCACTACGTACATAAAGTCCTTCTAGTAATCTTGACAAAAGATGGTGCATAGTCCATAACATACACGATGTATCTCCTGAAGACAGCTTTGAGAAATTCAGAGAGGGTTTCCTAACCTAGGATAGTGTTTGTACTAAGTATCTAAGTGACTCTGCTGCTGCTACTGTATTTTACATACTTAGCGTTCTCCTCCCCCTCCCCCTTTGTTTCCTTGTGTTTTCTCCCTATTTGAATTTATTTGCCTTAGTTTTTCTTATGTAACATTTCTGTTCTCTAGATGCTCTCTATTTGAGCTGTATCAATGCAGCACAGCACCACCATCTCTACTCCCTGCCTATGTGAGAAACTCTATGGTCCTACTTTAGAAAACTATTGTTGATTTTGGTGGACCTTAAGGACACAGTTAGGCAGCCCTTACTGAATACATCTCTTTCTAAAACAGAGAGGCTGGCTGGAGCAGAGCTTCAAGGAAAAAAGCCAGACCTGAGAGGTAAAAATGCCTCACTGGTGGAAGGCAGAAGAGTTGTAAAGCAGAGCCCCAATTAGGGTAAGCACCTTACCTTAAGGAGGACTCCTTCCTGCCCAAAGGAAACCACAACTCACCTGCCCTTTCACTAAGCTGCTCTTAACTGCCTCACTGTGTTTGTTGCTTCCTCATCGGCAAGTTTCTCACCTGGGGAATCCCCTAGCCCAAAGAAAATATTTGTTTAGAAATGAGCTATAGAGTCAACACTATCTTTGTGCAGCTATTTTGAAATACACAGGCATTTTCTTCACTTCTGTGAGTTCTGTGAGCTCCAGCTAGAGGATGTGTGCTCTGACAGCAATGTAATGTACACATTAACACTTTTCACCCAAACAATGGCATCAAGTATATTATTTAGCATTTTCACCATGTAATCAGTAAAGCATTTCCATATGTTATTAAGTATCATCATATTCCAACCTGAACTGCCTGTATGGGATTATTTCTGAAAGGTATTGCAAGTCACAACATTGAAATACAAAGAATTAGAATAAAATTTACCTTACTTATTAAATGAAGGTTTATAATTTAAAAACAAGTGCTGTCATGGCACTGTACTAATTACTGCAACAAGTAATTAAGTCTGCATCCTTATTTTGTCTGTACAAGATTTCTGTTGCCAGCATCATAGTACAGCTGAAAAACTAGACAGTTATGGGAAAAAGACACAAACACATCCAAAATGATGGAATAAGATTATATAATTATGTTATTTCTCTTATTCTAAGATGCAGCATGGCAGTTCTGCACTATGGAATAAATACACTGTCATCAGAAAGGCCCACGGTTCCCCCAAAAGCATCCTACTCACTGAAGATGTTTATTATGAATTTTTTAATATCTAGGTTTCTTGAAAAATGCACGACATCATGTCCCTCACTCACCATGCTTTGTTAAGCACTTGTGCTATGCAAAATCATGAAAAACTGCTGAACAGTCAGCCCTACCCCGTGGCGTTTTGCTGTCACCACTGTGGGACAAGCAGTCCCTTGTTCTGGGCTGTGTTGACCACAGTCATTGTTCAGATGAGCCCTGACATGCTCAGCTGGACAGAAGAGCACTGGCAGCTGTGGGACAAACACACAACTAGCCAGCACCTGCCATGCACAGCATTCACTAGCCTCATTCAGGACATTAAGCTGTCTCCTGATAGATAGGGAGGCTACTAAAGACAGAATAACTGCACTGGAGAGAACACTACAAATTAGACAAGCAACTGTTGCATTGCCTGGATATTATTAGTGGAGCACAGTATACCCCAGAAAATAAATGTAATGTTACTAAGGGGAAATCTCCTGCTCCTGCCAGGTACAGGCAGGACTAACTGCAGAGATGCTGTGGCTTCTGCTGCAGGTATTCAGCAGGGGGAAGACGAGAGGGTTTGAGAAGAGCTACTCACAGATTGCACCACAAAGCTAAGGTGGTTAGTGTTCTAGAGACTACTAAACCTTTCATTCCTTCCAGCTCCAGCAGGGATCCTAAGTTCATTGTCCACTAGAAGTACACATCTAAAGCTTTGTCCTAATTCCAAATGACTACCAGCATGTTGGGTACACTACTGAATGTCACTGAACTCATCCTCCTGCTGAAAAAAATTGTTTTTTGGTTTGTTTGTTTTGTTTTTTAAATACACAAACCATCAAAAAGGAAATTAATCCTCTCAGGAAGGCAATGAATATTCCCACTGCAGAATACACTGAACCATTTAACTGCACAGAGCATTGTGCACAAGCCCATTGCCTAGCAGACCTAGCCAGACCACATTTTCCACTACATTTTTATTTTGAAAGCAGATGAATGCAAAAAACGAAAGTCAGCTTCATTTCCCAAGTAAATAATCTGGGGTAAGAGTAAATCAACCAACGAACTTGGAAAACTATCAGTCTGCATTCTAAACACATTCCAGTTAGTGATATTTGAGCCCTTCTGTGTTTGTTTTCTTTGAATCTAATTGAATGCATTTGATTCTGGTAAATGATAAGTTCTCTGAAGAGCTAAGTCCACACTTATTTTCTCAACATTTACTCGAAGTAAATTCTGGTTTACATAATTACTTGCAAGCAACATAAAAAGATGCATTGGACATCCATGTTACCAGTGCTCTCCTATGGCAGTTATATTCAGGAAATGGAACTAATGAATCAGTGGGGAAACTAACCAATAAAAAAATGGCAAATTTTCAGTCACCTGTCTGCAAACCATGTGCATACCTAGAATTCCCCAGGACAATGTGTGAATAGTGCTAAACAGCAAACCACGTTTGAGATCTATCCACAGGCAGCTCAACAATAAGCAAATAGTTCTGTAGGCAGATGAATTGAAGAAAACTATTTCCTAGGCTAATCAGCATGGGATAACTTATGCCCCAAAAGGGGAAAATTCTGCTGCAACTTCCCATCACAGACAGGAACCTGTCCTCTAGCCACTAACCTCTTTTCAAAGGACATCTACAACAGGACTTGTTTTTATCACTTGAACTCACACAACAAGATGAAAACGTTTTAAGTAGAAAACAGAAATGGAATTGAGTAAGTCTGGCTTCCATAGCAAAAAACCCACAACAATCAACCAACCAATGAACTAAGAGGAAGTAGGATCATGCAAAGGAGACTCCAAAAGTTTATCTCTGGATTTTTGTGTTTTATTTTGAGCAAAATTTATGTGGTGACTGCACTGGTTCCTCTGTAGTCTAATGAGGCCCAGATTTTCTTTCCTTCAATTCAAAAACATGTGCTTTAATAGCTGAGGCTAAGTCTGAAGTGTTACAAGGCAGGTACCTTTGCTTTGAGTAATATGAAAACCAGGATTGTATGCTAAGGACTCTAAAGATTTACAAAAACTACAGTAACAATCTCATCAGTCATTTGAGGAATAAGAGGAAGAAGTTTTAGGGCTCACCTTCACTGTACATAGCCATTTGCACAAGAAGCTATTTGTTATATCTGACTTTGCAGAAAGATGACCCATTCTCTTCCTTAAAAGTGGGACGATCAATTTGAATAACAAATGCTGGAGATTTAGGATAACTCCTAGGGAAAACCATTACCATGAAAAATCACTCCTGATCCTGAAAAAGCCTATTTAAGTCTGAGCTAGTGAGATAATTACTGATGTGGTTAGCCTTTCCTGAAGGACATTGGGTGATTTCAGATGTCTACAGTATGTGGATCAGTGTGCAAGTCATAGAATCACAGAATCATCTATGCTGGGAAAGACCTTTAAGATCATCCAGTCCAATCTTTAATGAAGCACTGTCAAGCCCACCATTTAATCACATCCCAAAGTGTCACATCAACGCATATTTTAAATTCCTCTAGAAGTGATGACTTAAACACTTCCCTGGGCAGCTGTTCCAATATCTAATAACTCTTTCAGTGAAGAAATTTTTCCTAATATCCAGTCTGAACCTCCCCTAGTGCAACTTGAGGCCATTTCTCCCTGTCCTATTGCTTGTTATTTGGGAGGCTGCCACCTGGCTACACCCTCCTTTCAGGGAGTTGTAGAGGGCAATAAGGTCACCCCTGAGGCTCCTTCTCCCCAGGTGAAAAACTAAACTCTCAGCTGCCTCAGCTGCTCCTTGTCTGATTTGTGCTTCAGACTCTTCCCCAGCTCTGCTGCCCTTCTCTGGACTCACTCCAGCACCTCAACCTCCTTCTTGTAGCAAGGGGCCCAACTTTGGATATAATCTTCAAGGTGCAGCATCACCAGTGCTGAGTGAAGGGCACTGCACTCTGTACTCAGGTGATGCTTGCTGGGAAATAAATATTTCCAGAGCTCAAAGGCAATTATATATGAGAGCTATAGCTCAATGTAGCTTCAGAACAAGTTTTCAGGTAGTAAACTAAACTACTCTTAGTTTTAAAAGAAGAAACCACAGCCAGAATTTACCAAATGGATGTCAAAGGTCTCTAAAACTAAAGGAGCCCAGT
>PYHW01010494.1:393300-507182 GCA_013186435.1 Turdus rufiventris | reverse complement strand
TTTTTTTTTTTTTTTTTTTTCCAAACTCTTCATTTCCTGTGTTTTTTCCAGGACTGTAGGGCTCAATTGGTTATTGCCGTCGCTAATGGCACTAAGACAGCACGTGTGTGTGTCTCAGAGCTAAAGGAAAAGCAGAGAAGGGACTGGTTTTGCCCAGGGAGTGGCAGGACCCTCGGGGACCACAGCTTCTTTGTTTTCTTTCGTCTCCAGTGTCTGTGTGGGAAGCTTTAAGCAAAGCTGCCAAGTTTCCCTCCTCACTGGCAACAGGTCTGTCTCTGGATTGAGTTTTAAACAGGCTTAAATGCCTCTTACTCTCCTTGCAGAATGTTTTCAAGGTGTTTGGATTTTTTTTCTATCTTTAAAAGAAATTATGACAGCCTTGAAGAAAGTTTGTAAGACAATAAGAGTTAAGCTAACAGAAAAAGCGATTACTTCCAGGACTGGTAAATGTTTGTTCTTACAAAACATGTAATGGTGTTTTACTGCTTTGGAAGGAGGGCTTTGGGTCTTCTCTGCTTTCTAGTCATCCTGAACTAGTTAAGTAACACATCAGTCTGCCCAGCTGTCAGGTAGCGTGATGGCTATCCACCTCACAGAGCAGTGGTGAAAGTACTCCAGGTACACATGAAAGCTGCTTTAAACTGCTATCCAAATAAGTCCCAAACCTGTTTGCTAAGAACAGTCAAAACTTCTGCTATGGAGCAGAATTTCTTCCATGTGCTGTATAACTAGATGAGCTGGTATTTAGGGGTGACCTGAAGGCTGAGAACAGCATTGCAGGCTAGAAGATAACTGACGGTCATGCAAGAGATACTTGAAAAGAACAGTTTATGGTTTTTAGAAACTTGCTTGTCCCTATCTGCTACTGTATTGAGAAAGTAAATGCTTTGCTCTTCATTGTTTGAAGAAGAATAGACCAGATCCTTGAGCTTATGTTGAAGAGATACAGAGCTTTCCAAGTACTATTGCATCTAATCCAGCCCACATTGATGGGGACTGAGAGCTCATCCTATTTTCCAGCTGTTTGGTGCTCTGTGAAATCCTTCAGATAGTTATAGCCCGATATCAGAGCTTAAATACATAAAATAAAAACCATAATGCTCTCCTGTTTAAAGCAGAAGAACCAAGATGGGAATGCCAAGAGCATCTACTTTTTGTCCTTTACTCAGCATACAGTGGTTTTTTAGTACTCCTATTAGGATAAAATGCGCTGGAGCAGTCCACAGTTTCTTGTGTGCTTTTTTGGTACACTACTGGTTAATCTCTCTCAGCCCTATGAATACTTCACCCTTATTACACTGAAAACCCTTGAACCAGGCAAAAAAACTTTTTCACATAAATCTACTCTGTTCTCTCCACCAGCTTTCAAAGTTCCCATCCCCCTGCGTTTCTTTTCATGTTTATGTTTGCCACTCTAGTCTCTCACTGAATGTCCTGGAGTTCAGCATGATCATCAGCCACAAAGCCCTCGAAGTTTCAGTGTTTACCAGAAGGTTATATTTAGTGTCAGTGGATAGTTGTCAGGTCCAAATACTTTTCCACTAAGGCTCCTGTGGATCTCAAAAGCTCTGTTGTGGTCCACAGAGGCAGCAGCTTCATTTGTCCTAAGCTATACTGACCCCACTGATAAAAAAGGTTTCACTGATGCACGAATTTTAAAAATCCTCTCCACTGAGAAAATTCCTAAACACAAAGAACTTGCAAAAAATCAGATAAATAATTCACATGACAGAGTTCCCCTTCATCTAATCAGGTTTTCAGCACAAAGGTCTGGATATTTTCTGGAGTTACTGCAAACCAGTCTCGTGATGCACCAGTGGTAGAAGGGAGACAGTACAGAGCAATCTACAGGCTACAATCTTACAGAGCCTTGTTGAGGACCACTGTGTTCTGAGAGGCTGTACAGAGTCCCAGCTTATTACATATTTATATGCAGAAAAAAACTGACGAGATTTTGAGAAGGGATCACAAGAATCCTTCATATTGCAGGTCCCCACCAAATCATTGTGACCTTTCGAGCTTTTAGCCATTTCCATTAGCCCACCATCACCATCAAGAATACAGAGAAAGCACAAAATAGACCTTCATTTAACTCCGTTGAACTGTCCTTCTAAACTTACTAGTTCTAAGCACTAAGCACCACATCATAACACAGAAACAGCTTTTCAGTCAGTCATCAGAATTAAATGAGTCTGCACAAATTAGCAGAAGCTAAGGAGGAGTGGGCACCAGTCTCAGCCTGGAGTCTTAGTTTTGCAGCACGACCAACTTGGGGGCCATGTGGCTTAACAGTAGCTCCTGTGTACTGTTGCTAAACCAGCTCTATGGGACTGTTGAAGCACAGGAAGAAGAAAAATGCCTAATTATATTATCCTTGCTCATACATGGCAGGTTAGGACTCACCTGAGAGAAAGTGGTCAAGACCTTTTTCGATGTCTTGCAGAGTGAGCTAGGGCAGCTGTGTGTTCTGCCTGCTTAACCTTGCAGAGGATATATTATTTGGCATCTGTTGTTCTTTTTAGTCTAACCTTTATTCATTGGCAGAAATGAAATAGGTAGAAAAGAGAAACTCATTTCCATTTCTTGACATTAAATTTCTATAATCACATATTTGAGAACAGCACTAATGAACCTGTATGAAAAAAGGTTCTTTTTTAGCTTATGTACCCTTTTTTACCCATCAATTGTTATATCTTGTTTCCTTAGATAAAGTTTCTCTGGTTTCTTTGTGGCTGGTATATGTGAAGATGGAGAAATTAATGCATTTGAAAACAATCTGAGAATAAAGCAATCAGACCTCACTGTGACAAGTACAACGAGAGCATAACAATTAGACTGGACAAACAGGAGTAGTATATGGCCTGTGTTCAGGCTGGTAAAGAGGCCTTAATACAAAGTACAAATAATCCCTTTTAAATAGGGGGTCTGGATTTCACTTTCAGTTCAAGTAGGTCTGATTTGCTTACACTATGTTAATTCAAAACGAAGAAGTAAAGCACAGCTTCCGTTAAGTTCTGAATCAAGATGCTATCCGTGTGTGTAGAAACCAATCAACCAATGCAAGAAGCAAGTTTTTCTATCATAGAAATAAACTTTATCTTCCACTTTAGCACTTGCAATTACAAGAAACATAACCAGTTGAATGAAAACCCATGGACTAGACTTGGCTGAGGTTTCCTTTAGCTTGTCTCTGGGCACACAATGAGTCTTGAAGGCATATATGTGCATGTGTGTAGCAGGTGGGCAGTGCTTGTGAAGACCCAAGGCTTTGCAGGAAAAGATTACAAGAGAAGAAGAAACCCAATCTAGGGCCTTCTGTGCCACTCAAGAGCAGTGCAGAGTAGGTCTGCAGACAGCTCTTGTGTACAGTATGATGAAATGAGTAGGGCTGGTGCTTCAATCCATCCTCCTGAGCTGCCACTTTGGGTGCTTTGCATGCCAGGATTTACAGGGAGCTGTACTCCCTCTGAATACGATGCCAGAGAAAATGGAAAAGGCCTTTTCTCAACACAGATTTCCTAAAGGCAAAAGGACAGACTAAATGAATTTGTCAGTCTGCTCGTTGGGACTCCTGGGTTTGATTTCTTGTGTTAAAAGTTAGAAGCAGCTGGTAGGCTCTGTATGCTTCCTTCAGTCTCATTAGCATATAATCAGATGATCCAAAATCTGCAAGGTGCCTCTAGGCTGTCGTGTCCCTTAAGTGCCTTCCACTTCATTATTTTGCTGAGTGTATCAAAACTTTTTCTCTAAGGTTTTGGGGTTTTTTTGAGATGGGCACAAATGATGGTTTCTGGACAGGTTCAAATACCAGCCTCATGTAACAGCCATCTTTTGACCTTAAGGCATAAGCCTTCTTTCTCAGTGTTAAGAACTTCAGCAGTCTGCTTTTTCTGAAAACTGGTAATATTAACTCTTTTAATAAGCCTACATTTTAAAAAACAATGCATATTTTCAAAGCACCATTTGTGTTTCCTCAGAAAGAGCTCTGCAACTCCCTTCTTACTTCCTCTAAGAAAATTTCAACACGTAAAGGCCAGTAGAAAGCACAGAAATAATTTCCCTCAAAGGCCTGCCTGAGTCCTTACCCTACAAAGCAATCCTCAAGAACAAAGTTCTGATTTAGAAGTATTGATTTTAAGCCTGGATCAAACAATCTGTGTTCATTGAAGATAACAAAATATATATATTCTATAAGTTTTTTAATGTTAAAGTCTTTGAAATAAACATAGGGCAAAAACCCCTTAAAGAGTAAGCAGATTTTAAAATGTTTCAAAAGAAGCTAAGTCAGGAAGAAAAGTAGAACTACCTACTCCTACTCACTCCTTTTATATGACTGCTTCAAGACTGAATAATAAGATTCAGTTAATTCAAAGGAGTTAGGATTAAATTAAGTGCATGGAGAACCCAGCTGGATGACATTTGTATTTACCACACACTTGATTAATATTAGCTGTTAGGGGAAAACTACCTCTTCTAATGGTTATACAAGTTTCTCTGTGAAAGGTTTCCCTTTATTTCCTTTCCCCCTTTTTTTCTACCCAGTCTTTGTGGAGATAGTAATCACGCAGAAGACACAGAAATGAAGTTTCTGTTCACAATAGAATTTAGGTATTGTAGCTAAAAAGCATTTAAAGTAAAACTGTATTTATCATTGTTGCAACTATGTGTCTAATGAAAAATCAGAAACATCACATACTTCTCTTTCCACAAACCATTTTTCTTTTAGCATGGAAATGGGACTTAGGTGCAGTGTAATGAAACCTTACTGCTACTGGAACTAGTGAAGATGGATGACCCTCCAGTTGTTTTCTTCATCCTAGACACTGGTGGTAGCACTTTCCTTCTCAGTGGCAAGACCTAGGTCTTACAAATAGTTGGGACTAAACTGGCAAGCTAGGTTTTTAATGAATGGACAATTGATTGCTGTGTTTGTATTAGAAATTAATCACAGCCCTATGGACAAGAGTGTTCAGAATGATCTGCAGAAGACTTTTCTGCAGTAGCATTTCTCTGCAAGACACTAGGAAGTGTATGTGACAGAAGTTTTGCATAAACGAACCTTTTGCTAAACTGGAATTCCTTATGAATCAAACTCACAACTGGATTCCATCTGAAAAGAAGGCACTTTTAACCATTTAAAACACAATTGTTCCATTGTGTTATTGTCTGGCTGAACATGGTTATGGCATGTCCAAGAGCAGAAACCTGGAACTTGTTTGTATTGAACATGTGGTTTCCAGTTCTGTTTTTTAAGTTAAGCATGTTCCAACTTCCCCCCACCCCCTTCCAATCTTGGATCAGCTGTCTGGAAGTCGGTGCTGACAGAGCCAAAAAAATACTCTGCTGTTCAAATGCAGGACAACTTTTGAAGGGTCCTTTCTGTAGAATTTCTATAGGTATACTTTTTTCCCTTTGTTACCCACTTGGCTTTTATGAGGTAGATTTGCATGGGCAGTGAGATCATTATCTTGCTGTATTCGGTTTAACAATAGCTAGACAATGTGGGTTATTTAAGTGCAGGCACTGAAGTCAGACACGCATATCCTGTATTTTTCAGGTCTTGCAGATTCAGCAGATCTTACAGGGCCTCCACTTAATATAAAAGAAAAAAATTTTAAAAGTTCAGAGTGCCACCGTTGTGGTTACTTGTAGAAAAACGACCTCAGAAGCTTTTTTTGCAGCCTTAACATAAAAAGCATTTACTAACCAAGAACTTGGCGCAAGTCAAATGGTATTAAAGTAAGCATATCCTGAAATGACCTCTAGTGTAAGGAAAAGATTTGCTGTAATCACTTACAGTCCTTTTGCAGTGCTCTCAGGAATACAGGCGAAATACTGGTGACTGGGTTTCTGCTGATGTTGCCATCAATGGATCAATAAGCTTAGATTTATTGCATACTATATTTCTACCAGCCCACTCTCTATAATTTGATTATATGATCTTTTTGAATAGAGGACTTTGAAAAAGTCACATGAAAGAACAGTGTTGCTGCTTCATGTTTTGCATCTTTCCATCTGCCTCGGTCCTGCAGCCAGCTAGAACATCCCTTGACAATAAATACACAAGCAGAATGGGCATGCTGCTCATGTCCTTACTACCTCCAGTGGTAGTTTTTAAAGCTGGTAAAGGAGAGCAGCAGAAATGCTAACTCTTCCAGACTAAGATCAGGTGAGGTACAGCAGCCAGAAGGGATGTATTGAGCTTTTTAAAGTCAACAGCTGTCAGAATTTCCACTAGAGGAACTTAGAATGGAGCCAGCTGAGAAGGATTAGTACATTTTCAGATGTTTCCTACAAATTTTTTGGTGAAATTATGAGCTGTTTGTCAATAGATTAGGGAAATAGTTATTTTGCAGTTTTGGGATAAATAAATGAAACTACATTGATACAAATTTATATACTTTAGAGACTATTTTACATTTTTGCAAACCTCCCAGTTGAATATAGTGCTTTCCTACCTTCATAATCTAGTAGTTTAGGCCTTATTCTGCTGTAACAAATAGAAGAGAGATGCTGCTAAAACCTCACAGAACCACAGAATAATTTTTATTATTTATATGTAGGGGCTTACTGAATTTTAATTTGCATCTCTTTTAAATGCCAGCAGAAGGACTGCAGACGAGCATTAATACACGAGGGCCGTGGCAGTTTTTGATTGTTCTGGTGATTGATATATTTTCCAAGCCCTATGTGAATTGTAGGCAGCTTTCTTGCTGCATTTCTCTTCATAAGAGCACTGAAAGCCCCCCAAAGTCAATGGAAACTTCCATTTGTTGTAATATGTCTATATAAACAGTGCCAATTGAATGTTTAGCCTTACTGTGTAATAAATCCAGGATGTATTTGTAAATATGTCTTCTAAATTGTCCTCACATGACCTAAACTGAATTTATTAGATACCCCAAAGGTTTACTTTCAGACAGGATTCTCGTTGATATATTTTTCCCCTTTGTGCAAAGAGGTACCATATTTACACCTTTTATTTCCCCCAGCTTTCATGACTGAAAACTACTGAATTCTTCTCACTAGCATTTAAGAATTTCTCAGACTGGCAAAATATGGAATAAAATTCTAGCTTAAATAGAAATGTATGAGCAAACATATATCAGCAACCAGAAAAGCTAATGCTGTGGAATTTATAGGTACTCCTACACAATGTTAATCACATAAACAGGCCTATAAGAAATGTATTAAAAAGCTTTTTTTTTTTTTTTCCAAATGGCAGAAGAGATGTAGAATTTGGTCATGGTATAAAGTAATTCTAATTACTGATTACTAATTTTAGTAGATGCTAGGTGTAAGTTTAATAGAATCAGTTTTACTTCAAGCTGTATGATATGAAGTAAAGACTATCTCCAGCTAATCACCTACCCCTTGTCTTTAAAAACACACCTCTAACACACCTCTCAGTGTCCCTAATAAGGAAACACACATGGAGGTTTTAAAGCACAGCATCCTGTGTTTCATTTGGAAAGAAACCTCTTCCTAACCCACCACCTGAAAATATAATGTGCATATAGATAGCATTGCATTGATAATGCACATAGAAGTGGGTTTGTACAGTCAAATATAACTTTTTGTGAGCCCTGACTCTCATTCTCCTGCTCCTCTGTGCGCTGCTGAGACTTTGAAAGGGGAATAGGGCAGTTGAAACCTTGTAGATGAACTCAGCATTGCTCCAATAGTGGAACCTGGAGGGAGAATTTTCCCCCTGCCCCAAACCTCCAGCTCTTACCTGCACTGCAGAATCCCTTGCACTGTTGCTGAGGTAAGTTTTCAAAGGACTGCCAGTGTTTGTGGGGGGTATGAAATAGTACCCTTAAGAGAAGCATAGCTGAAAGTTGTTACTCATCATTCATTCCAATACTCCACAGCTTTAACATCTCATCTGCAAACGAGTTCATCTATCACATGAGATCGAGGTAATTACCACGCTGAAAGATTTAGATCGTTTTTCCACATTTTCCTTCAGCTTGAGTGAGTTTTGTTGTGTTGCAATCTCCTTTCACTCTGCAGGATAATATTGAGAGCACCACCTCACTGACCAAATCAGATGTGATTTAAGCATCTGTTGGAGCTTGGAGTGCAAATTTAGCAGTCTAACTTCTGGGTAGCCATTTCAATTCCTAAGTGTCATTGGTTGCTTTCAGAGGATGAAGTGGTCAGGCATATTACAATGTTATCTTTGCTGTGCTCATTGATGTAAGCAAATATTGTACAACAGTTGGCACGAATGTTTTACCATGAACCTTGTCCCAGACTCCTGTAACTGGGACGTGCAGATGAAATCTGTTTAGGAACATGACTGTCAGATGCCTTATAGTAAAAGTGAAAATTTACAAAGCTGTAACTATATATTGCAGAGACAAACTGTAATGAGAAACAGCTTTTAAACACTGCTTGTCAAAGCACAGATGTTCAGCACCAGGATCTTCTAAGAAAAGTTTCAGTCAGTCCCCAAAGGGGTATTCTTAAAAAAAATAAAAAAAAAAAAAAGAAAGGAAAGGAAAAAAGACAACAAAAAGAACAGAACAGAACATTTTGTGATTCTGCCTCTTACTCTGCTGCAGTATTTGGAATTGGCTGATGTTTCCAGTAAGTGATGTGGACTAAGCAAATAGAGTTCTCCTCTCCAAGCATAAACTTGCACCTGACCCAAACCAAAAGACCTACATGGTGAGGGGCTACACATTTTAGAGACTTTTTGCTAACACTGCTTACTAATGAAAAGTCATGTAGAACTTGTCTGTTTTCTCTGCATTTGTGAATGTGATTTTTCTGAGCAGTATGACCGCTGGAGAAAACAATAACACTGATCTTATCAAAACAAAATCACCTTTGTGATAATATGCAATTTTAAACCTATGTCTTTTGCTTGATATTGACTGTTCTCTTCCCTATAATTTCAAATGAGATTTTTTAATAGGCTGCTGTTCATTCCTTGAGGGTTTAGGACTCTAACATGAAAAAGTCCTAGCTCTCCCTTTCACTATGTTTAATAGATTCAGAAGGATTTGTGTACTTCCCTCCTCTCAGTCTAACATCAAACCTTTTAGTGAAAAAACCAATTCTGACTGGTGTTCTTACAGATTTTTTCAGGAACATAATTTAATTTCTACATGCAATATGCTAGTCCCCCTTGATTGTACAAATCACTAAATTAATTTTTGTCTTTAAGGCAAAAATTACTAAAATCTTTTTTTTTGTCAACAGGAATATAGTAAGTTTACAAAACGTTCCGAGAGAATGTTATCTGGCTGGTTCTTTGCTTTTTTAATGAATTCTTGGAAAAGCAGCTATACTTTCTGAGGTTATGTCATCAGTTTGTTCTCCTAAGGTTAGTATTTGCAGGTGAATTACAGGCTAATTAGTTCGGAAAAAAATTTGTCTGCTGAACTTCTGTGGAAACGATTGCTTAAAGCTTCTTTACAAGAGCCAACTCTGGTTCTGAGTGTAGAGTATCTTTGGAAAATTATAGATATACACTATCAATTGGATATGACCCCTGTTGTTTGCAAGAGACTCAAACTCATTCCATATGAGCTACATCTTTTTGGCGTTGGCATGAAAATTACTTTCTTGGATGTTTAGATGAATTTCTGTACAGAAAGACAAGGAGCTGATGCGATTGGTGTGCCTGATAGTTTTTCTTCTTTGAATGCTGTGGAGGAACTGACTTCCAGTCTCATTTGCAAAGAAATCCAAATTATTATTATTATTATTATTATTATTATTATTATGTTTCTTCAATCAAATAGTTTTAAGGAGGCTCTACCATTCTCATTTGTGCAATGTAAGGTCTGTGGTATTCCCTTTATGAAGAAGTGACTGTGCTGGCACGTTTTTCATTTGAGTACATTTGTTGTGGTTTCACAGACAAACACAGTAAAAACGACAGTTACTTTCACTGCACAGCTGTTTCTCACTTGGAAACCAGACTACCTTTGGATTTTTTAATATCTAATTTTTTAAAAATATAAAAACAGTCCTGAGTTCCTAGGTCAGTCTTGTGCTTGACTCTTCAGATTATAAAACACAGCCCAATGAGCATGCAGACAGCGTGGTGTACACAACTTTACAGTGCTGAGGTATTTCTCTTCTGAAAAAAATGCTAAACACATACCTGGTTTTGTGCTGTGCAATGATGAATCATTTTTTCTAAGACTTAAGTTTTTATCTTATTTGACCATTATTCACAAATTCTAAAACTGAGCTGTAAAAACTAATTTTGAAAACAAAGTAGAAACAAGTTCTAACCAATTGGCTGAAAATCAAGTTCAAAGTACTTTGTGCATCACGTCTTTTGGGAGGAGTAATAAACTGTCCCGTTTGGCACATCGAGCTGCAACAGCAATAATTGTATCATCTCAATCCCTCAAAGCTACGTTAGGATACAGCACCACAATTCATGAAGCTGCAGTTCCTGTTTTCTTTGGGTTTACTCACAGCCTGTCTGTTGTAACAGAACCTCCGATTACTCAAGTTTCTGAACCTTGCAGTTCTGCATATTGCAATTCCTGAATCTCAGCCCAAGATCCACGGTTGCCAGAGCTGTGCTCAGCAGGACCTAGGAATATGGACAGGAAATCAGGTTCAAATAATTTTGTGTTTCTCAGATTTAGGACTGGATTGAGCAAGAGTCCAAATGGAAATAAGAACAGCAGGGAACTTCTGTGATCTTTGTCAAAGGAAAAATTATATCCAGTGCATAGAGCTTTGGAGCCAGCCTGCAGACTTATGTGACACTGGTATCTTTTAGAATTTCATAGTGATGGTGCAATTCCTATTATATTTCATAGAACTTCCCTATCCCGGGAATCTTCTAAAAAAATTTTGGCTGTAATAAGATCCTGTATTTTAGTGTACTTCATTAGCCCCTGTGCTTCAGGCGTGTTAAGTGTGGTCAACTGATTTCCTGCAAACACAGGGAACAGGTGCTCCACCTCAAAAACACGGAAAGGCCAGTGGATTTCCTCTCCTAAGCCAGAAAAGTAAGTCTGTTAGAGAACAGATCTGCACACTTAATCAAATAAGGGTAGAAAAGCAGCAATAAATGTGCTGGAGGCATTAGGAATTTATGTTTTGGGATGTAATAGGGATCTTTCTACTACAGCTTGTCTACATTTACAGCTACTGAATTTTTACCTGACATTTATGGACCCATAGAATTAAGAATCTCTGCTAAAGAATCATTGATCTCTCACAATGTGAATAAGGTTTTTAAATACTTACAGAGAAAATGGTGGCTGCTGGGCAGCCCCATGATTCATATGTATAAACCATATTCTGCAGTGAGATGTAACTGGGTTTAACAGAATTTTAACAATTTACAGAGTGCTCTGTAAAGGCAAGCGATGAAGACATGGGTGCAGCAGGCAAGGGAAGACAGAGCTGCTAAAGGGGCCATAATGTATATTTTAGCAAATTTTAAAATAGTATAGATGTTTCTTTCAATACTACTTTGAGATAGAAAACTAGTGAAAGTAGTATTTGCTGATGAAAAAGGGAATCCAGTTGATTTCTCTCTGTGAGTCCATGGTAAGACAGTTTTTTGAAAACACCTCTCTATTTTTGAATTATGTGTGTTGTATATCTCAAGATCCCCCTAACAAATATGTCTGTGTTCTACACAAGATCTCAGCTTTTCAGTTATGTTTCACATCCAGGGTCATACTTAGACAATTGGCTTGTGAGTCAGATCCTGCACAATCCAGCAAATGCTCCATTCATTCGATTCCAGCACTGGCCATGGCCCCTCTCCTACACCATGACCCCACACATCAGGCACAGCTGGTGGGGCCAGCTCCCTCAGACACTGCACTGGCTGTCCTCAAAACCAGCATCAAACGGGAAGCTGAGCTGCACTCAGGCTGTGTCATACCCTGGCTGTTAATGAGAGAAGTGTTGAAAACCTTCTCTTACTTATTTTCTGATTTGATATGAGAATGAGGCCTGGATGTGTATGTACTTTAAAAAATCGTAATTTATAATATTAACACAGAAGAGACTGAAAAAAGCTGAAACTGGAAAGGAGCAGGTAACTGGTTGAAGGAGGCTACAAGGAGATGCAAAATAAACAGGGAAAGTATTGACAAAATAGGATATATAAATGAGACTTGCAAGAGTTGAATGTTGAATTGTAAATTGACTTTTCTAAAAAGTTGACCTATTTTAAAAGTGGGCAGTTTAGAACATTATAACTGTTATAATCTAATTCCTCTATTGTATACAAAAAACCTGAAGCCTGGTTTAAACACGGAGGGTGGTTTAACAATCTGGGCAGAAGATATTGGTGTGTATGCAATAGTTTAACACAGCTACCTTGAATGGTAGCTGCCTCGTGTCAAGCAACAGATTTAGTGTTTGATTATCAGCCCATAAAACCACTTTCCAGAGCTGCCTGTTCCCTGAAGCTGGATGCTCAATATAGCCATTGGCAGATGCTGCTCATAAACTACTTCAACACCACCTTGCTCTCTGGCAAGCAATCCACCCAGAATAAGAATAAAATAAAAGGAAAACCCACTCCCTCCCTCTTCCAAATAGTTGCAGTAAACTTCAGTATCAGATTTTTCACTTAGCTTTACAGCTTTAGCTGTGCTTATAAATGCTGAAGCCCCATGTTTCAGGCATGCTTTGTTACTGTGATGTTGTTGATTGAACAGTTCAAAAGTTCACAAGGAGACATTTCACAATTACAGCCAAAGACAACTTCACTAACTTCTGTTTGCTTGGCTTCTAGCAAAATGAAATCTCATCCTGTCCCCAAATCCTGGGAGCTGCTGTGCACATGAAAAGTCATAATTTACCCACAAGGTCTATCCATGCCAAAGTATGTGCACTTCAGTTGGAGGCAAATGACATTCAACATCTTCCAGAACTCAGATAAATAAAGTGCAGGTCTCAGATTAGAAGAATAATCCTTTAGTCTGTTATTTTGCATAGCAGGACAACCTTTCATTAATTTGATAAGCTTTGCTTTTACAAGCATTATCCTGTTTTTAGTAGAATAGAATAATAAAAAAATCATTGATATGTCAACAGAGAAAAGACTGATTCATGAGGTCATATGATTCCTTCTTTGCAGCTATTCATACAACTGCTGGGCAGAGCTCATGGAGACAAAGTTGCTCAATTTCAGCATGAATTCACCCACAGTTCACACCAGATTAATATAAGTGGTTATTACCTATTTAATTGCTCTCCCACTTAAAACATTTCCGTTGTCTAACCAGAGATCATGAACATTACCATGCAAATGTTTTTGAAAGCCATCACAACTAAAAATTTGTGAGGTAGAATTTCACTGAAAGCAGTCTAAACCACTGCAGAGTTTGTTCCTGTGGTCATTGTACAGACAGAGATGGTTTATGAAGTTTCACTTTGATTTCAAGCATTCTTGCAATATGAGTATCTTCAGATTCAAGTTTTTATTCATGGAGATATGTTTGCAAAAGAATCTCGTGAAAAAAGTTATGACATTAAGAAGTCACTGTGTGTCATTTTTGGTTCCTGCTATTTGACCTATGAGTACCTATTGGTTAATTCTGCTACCTATACAACTTCACTAGGCAATGACCACACCACTGAGAATGAGAGTCTGTGAGCTCTGTTGGCACAGAATCCTGGCCTTCATAAAGAGAAATTCTCAGACTATAGGACAAGTGTCCTATAGTGAGAATGTTATGTTTTTGTCCTCTGTAGAGTGGGCTGAAGAAGGATGGGATGCCAAGGAGTGTGATACTCAGAGCTCCCATGCAGCTGCTAACACCCAGATGTCTCACCTGGAGCTGTTCTGGGTTTGCAGAGCGGGCTGGGTAACAGAGCAATTCTGAGGTAGCACACAAAGGATCCACACGAGTCTGTAATGGAAACTTTGTGCTTATCTGGGTACCTTAACTGCACTTTCCTGTAGATACATTTGGATCTGTTGTTTCTGCTTTCACAAAGACATTTTTCCCTCCTGGAGGAGAAAGAATCGAGTCTGGGGAGTTTGTTTTCTTGGCTTCAGTTGCTGTCTGCATAGCATTGTCATTAATCACCTTGTTTGCTCTAACATAGGGTGAGTGGTGCAGCTGAAATCAGCCTGTAGCTGAATAAGTAAAGTAAATAAATAAATCAATAAAAACAGTGCTTATTATTATTACGTGCATTTGGAGAGCCCTCCTCTAGTCCCTCGCCACTTTAAAAGGTTTGAATTGGCTCATCAACAGGACAAAAAAAATAAAATCCCACATACCTTCATCGATGTTAGTCTGTTTTAAGAGGCCAGACTTCTCTGACCTATGTTGAAGCCACAATCTTTGTATGAAAGGAATGAAGAAAGTCCCTTAAACAGCAAATTTTTGGCTCAAGGCAAGAACTCCAGGCTGAAATTCCTTTGCTGGGGTGATGCAATAGGTCAGATTTGCTGATTAGCACATAGATTTTTTGGATTTTCAACCCCAGTATTCTTTTCAAGTATATTTATTTAAAAGTATGATTGAACAATGGGGAAAAAAATTAACCATCTTTTAGTTTTAGTCATTAGTAATCATTTAGTTTTAGTCATTCAGTAATACCTAGATGTGTTCACAGGCTTTTTTGCAGTGGTTTTTTTTATTTTCTCATCACAATAGATGTTTAAATAATCATCCTTATTTATTACATTCACAGAGCTGAGTAGAAAAAAATTAGGGAAATCCAGTAATTAAAGTGCTACTATACTAAACTTCAGAGTTCCCTTTTTTGCTGAATGTCATACTTGACTGTGGTTTGCAAATGACACATAGCTAGGATACATCTTCCTTTCCCCAGAATTCATCACTTCATCATTTCATCATAACACAATTTAATTGTCTGGCATTTAAGTGCAAAGTCAAAGGGTCAGCTATTGATCTCCATTCTTTGTATAAGCCACAGGAGAGAGAAAATCAAGTGGAAGTTGCTGCTCTTTTAAATTAGTGGATTTCAACTGTTTTACTGAGCACTGGTCTAGGATTTAATGCCTCAAAAATAAGGAGACCCAGTAAGAGTTTTAGGCTTAGTGAACAGAAATTATATGCAGAGATTGCCAGTACTTCACTCTGATAGAAAGCCCAACATTCATTATTTTAGAACATAAACTCTCTGTCACCGAGGCAGTTGCCTTTCATTTTTTAAGTTTGGCTTGTCATTGTTATTCAGCCTAAGAGCTTTATTTACCCATATATTCCAGCAAGAAGGTAAAAAAATTCTGCTTTTATAATTGGATGTGGCCAAAGTCAATGTAAAAAAAGGCATTGCACTTAATGGAAGCACTACTGATGGGAGTTATTCCTGTGGGGCAGACAGGGTCCATTCCAGTCTGCACTCAATTAGATATGGAAGTTGTCCTGCTAGTTGGGTACATTTCCAGCCTCATTGGTATCCTAATGGCTCAGATGTCTCCCTTTCCTTACATGAGAGGTCTCATTTTGGTAATGTGTCAAAGCTTTTGAGAAAGAGAGTGAAATAGTGAACTTTAGGCTTCAGAGTTAAAACAGAATTCACAAAGACAATCCACAACAAACTCCACATTTATCATAGTTATCATTAGGTAACAATGATAAATCCATATTGGCTTATAAGGAGATTAAAACCTTATTTTTGAAATTGCCTGCATTGTAAACACCATCTCATACAATTGTGTAAATTACCTTTTTGCTGGATGATGGATTCTACTTTTGTAGGAGATGGCTAGAGTTTTGACTGCTCACAGCTTTACAGACTAACAGGTATTTCTCTACTGGTAGTGCATTTAAAGTGCCTATGCTATCAGTACAGTCACATAGCAAAAACACAGCAAATATGACAGAAAAGGGTCAAAGAAATACTATTTATGTCGACTTCGACAAGGCCTCCTGGAAGATACAGCAGTAATGCAGTTGCTGCAGCAAAGTTTTTTCTAGCCATGAAAAGAAAGCTACCTGACCTGTGAGACATGGGGAACATCCTTTATACTCACAATACTTCCATGAGAAGATGTTTGTGCACATCTCCTCCTTACCTGTCTGACCTGAACACCCAGAGTATCAGTGAGTTAGTTTACATCCAAGAGGACCTGCTCTTACTCTGTTTGTACATGAGCAACCCTAAGTCCCCCAGAAACACCTTGCTAAGAATTTTGAGCTGTTTTGCTAAATTTCAGTGCTTTAGATACCAACAAGAACATTGATTCTTTCCTTCTTTGTTGTGGCTCCTAGCAGTTTTGTGAGGGGAAGCTGGGAAAGTGAGCAAAACCAGAGATGCCCTTGTCACCTTTTACTAAATGAGCTCCCATCATTTTGCTAGTAATTGCAGATGATTTGTGACCCTTGCTTAAAAGAGTGATGAGGAATCCCTAAGCCATAGGAGTGTTCTAGACATTACACATTTCTGTTCCTCTTTCTCAGCCTTCACTTTCAGAGTTGCCTTTCTGCTGGCTTTTCTATTCCACTGGATTCTTCTGATGTATCAAATCAAGATGCACACATTCATACCGAAGTGATGAGTGGATGACCAGGTTAATTAATTATTTAGAAAGTTATGAAAGTGCTGTTGGTTCAATGCATTATTTGGCTAATTCTGCTTCTTTGCTGACATAGCTTTAAATATTCCAGTTACTTTGAGAAGGGATGATTTCAAAGATTTCCAAAAGGATGGAATCTTGAATGCCAAACTCACCTTGGTGATTTTTTCCTCTGGTTGTGTTTCAAGAGAAAAACTCTTTGTCATATTTAACACACCCACACCCACCCATCCCAGCTTGTTTTTATATAGTTTGTATAATTGACATCAGAGCTTCACAAAGCCCTGGCCTAGTGCAGCTTATTTTTTGTAGTTTCAAAAGAAAGGAACACGCAAGACAGGGAGGGATTCTGTAAGGAAGAGATAAAGCATGAACTCTTCTGAAACCAGGAAGTGACAAACTGCACAGGAGAAAGCTGAATATTGGCTTTAGAAGCATTATGTATCTTAGTAGTATCTCAGTGCTCAGGTGTACAGACGTGAATTTCAAACTGAAAATCCTGAAGGGATTTTAATGACTTTTTTATGATCTCCAGTTGATGGGAAAGAATTTAATTTCTCAGTTGCCCAACAGGATTACCTGTGTTTTGGAGTACTGTCTAGCAGAGATGAACAACAGTGTGAACATAACTAGAGAGAAGAAAACCAAACAAAATTTACCATTTATCTATGGAATTGTACTGTATCAGTGCAGAGAAGATCATACAAATACATGTTTGGAAATTATGCTTGGTCTTTCTAGCACGAGCTTGGTTGTTTCTTTGCACTGGCAGTGTGGTGCATGTGAGTCACATGTTAGTGCATCTTTGTGCTCCTTGAAGGGAGAGCTCAAAACAGACACAGTGTTTTGAAGGCTGCATCACTTTACCACCAGTTTGCAAAATGACTCCAAAGGACAAAAGTACAAGGAAGTGAAAGCAGTTCTGCACAACTCTGGAAAATGTTTCTTGTACTTCACGTGCTGCAGGGAATCACCCAAGGCATTTTGGGTCATACTGCAATGCCACAGGGCATATTCTCAGACACATTTTCAGCATGGATCTAAATTCTATTCCAAGATTTCTCTGTGAAGTGGAGGATAAACATTCATGGCTGTCTTTGGAATTCCCTTGTGCTTATAAACATAAGGACTTTAGTGGAAGTTGAAAGCACAAATGAAATCATTCCCTTCAAAGATCAGATGTCCAGTAGACACTTACTAAAAATGTCAAGCATTTAATCTTCATGGATAGAAATCTGCCAAGAAATGTTAATGAAGAATATTTTAAAAATTGTATTTTTTTACTAGCAAGAACTACGGGAACAACATTTTTTCGTGAACAGTTTTTCCACTGACAAGTAGTCAGCAAATTGTTTAGACTGATTTTTTTTTTATTTTCAGAAAAATTTTGTATTAGTATCTTGTATTAATTCATTTCAGATTAACATCCTCATTGTCCCCAAAGCTAAAGGAATTTAAATAGTGCTACAAAATCCATACCAAAAGAAGTAAAACATTTTAGTCAACTAAAATTAAAATTACTATGGGTTTCTTTGTTTGCAAAATTCTCCTGCAATTCAATGGCTTTTAAAAATTTTTCAATTGAGCAGGAAAAAAGTTATTCTTATAGTTGTGGCCTTTATTTCCCTTTTCCATTCAAAACCTTAGCAAAGGATATAGCAATGTTTCTTTTTATTAGATTTGTGGCCATTTCATTTTAAAGCTAATTTGCTGTAAGATTTATTTTCCAGATCCTGAAACAGAATTTCTAGCTACTTGCTGTTTGTGTGAAATGGTCTGGAACTAGGTTTCAGCTGGGAGTGGAACACAGAGCTTAATTTACTGTACACACAGTGGTGTGCAGCAGAGATGAAGCAAGAATTAAACAGGAGTAAATCAGGAATTAAAATGACAAGCAGAAAATGACTTGGTAGAGCTAGCAGGTTCCAATTTCAGATTTTTAATCTGCTGTGCAAAAAAGCAGGATAAAAAACATATATTTTCTAAATGCTAAGCTGTAGATACTTGGAGCAGTCCAGCTTGGACATCCCTGTTTGAAAAGAGATTCAGTAAAGCCATGGAATGCATATTTTAGACAACAGAAAGATTATGTGATATAGCATTCTGGGAGAGAAAAAAGATGGAATAGGCTGGAATGATCCTGCTTTGACAAAAGAGAAGCAAATGTGGCTGATAAAAATACAGTTAAGTATTTAAAATTATTATAAATGGTGGTTTTAAGACATTATTGAACAAGTTTGAAATAAATGCCATGAATATAACGGATAGAATGCAATCTGCTTTAAAAAAATTTGTTTCCATTTTGGTGAAAGTGAATGTTAATTTTTTAAAGAGGACCAGATATCTGCATGACACATACCAAATGAGTTATTTTGGTTCTCAGACAGACCTATCTGTGGTTCAGGCTAGGATAGGAATTTTTCACTACTTACATTTCTCTGGCATTGTAGTTGTTATCATTATAGTATCTGACCATGTGTGCTCGTCATTTGCTGTTTGAGTTGTTTTAGTTACTGTGGTTGTAACAGATAAATCACAGGGTGTAATCTGCGCTCCCAGATGGAGTAATCCAAACACTTCCACTGCAAACAGTAACACACATTGACTTCAAAGATAAACTTGCCACTTGAAAATTCCCCTTTCGAAAAACATTCATACATGTCTAAATAACTCAATGAAAATGTTAAAGTACAGAAAATAAATGAAGGATTTCAGTCAGGGATGTTATGGTGGCTGTTGCACTCCTGCTCAGTAGTAGTCTCCTATGCACACAGGAAACATAAGATCCAGTAATTCATAAATGTAGTGTCTGGTTTTTTTAAGGTCAAAATGAAGACGTGCACACTTTAAAAGTGAATGAACTTTGTAAATGCTTGGGTTCTTGCCTGCTGGAATTCTGAGAACTCCAGTTCCTAAAAAAAGGTCACGTGACAGATAATGGAATTAGCAGGACTTTGCATGCTTCTGTCTGCAGGTCCTAATGAACCTAGCTGCTGTTGCTGTGTGTCCTAGGGACATGGGGACTGCTGTGTGCCAGCGTCCAGTAACATGGGAGCTCTAACTGGAGCTTTTCCTGGATTTGGACACTCATATCACACTCCCACACTGGATTTCCAGTCTAATTCACCCTATAACTTCTCTTTTCACTGAGAACATTGCTAAACCATCCTCATTTCCCTGGAACTAGTGAAGCCTAATACTGCTGAATTTGCTACCTCTGTTAGTTGTGTGTGAAGGTGGCTGAGATACTTCAAAGCTGTTGGACAGACACAAAAGCAGATGCAAAAAAACCTGATTGCATTTGACTTATTTAGTTGTGAAATATCACCCCCAAAATCATTAATTTAAAACGAAGGGGTTTCATTTTATAGGAATTTCAATTTGTGAGGCTTTGGAAATTTTTGATCCCTTTTTAAATACTTGATAAAGAACCACCGTTTGCCTAACATCAAAGCCTTATTCTGTCTTGCAGTGAGATTATGGATTTGCTATTTGACTATGCAAAAGGACTTTTTTACAAACAAGATAATATCAGAAATTAAAATAGCCATAAATACAAATCAGTATAATTGAAGGATGACCTTTCCTCTTTCTTTTTTTTTTTTTTTTTTTTAATAACAGCCCAGTCTCAAGGAGCATAGTCTGCTTGGCTGAATGTTTTTCCCAAGATAGCATTTCCTCTCCTGGAGGAAGGCCTCTTCAGTCACATCTCTATTTAACTGTCTGCCCCTCATCCTCCCCACCCAGCCTGCTGATCTGTGTTTCCAAATATATTTTTAATTATGTATATGAAAATGTAGAAATACAAGAATAGCACACAGCGGCGTGTTCAGGCTTCTAGTCTGTTTTTATAACAACATTCAGCCTTGTTCTGGGAGGCGGCAGAACAGATAAAAGATCACAGAAAATTGTTTCTGGTTTACTTTTTCTGATTTTGCAGACATTCATGGAATTCCCAGGATACAAATTTCTTTGTTACTGCATGGCTTTGACATGTTCTTGCAGATGCCAACATAACGTGCAGAACTATTACATGAGTTAAATTGAAAAAACAACCCCCAGTATGTGGTTTGACCTGATAATACTCTAATCTGTAGGGTAGTGGATATGACACTGCAAATTCTTCACATGCCTAATCTTTGCAATTTGAATTTGAAATTGAAATTTGAATTCTGAAAATTTGAATTCAAATTTGCATTTTAAAACAGAAAATGCTTAGGTTCACAATTGTCTCAAACTGTTTGGTCATTTCAGTCATTAGTAGGTTATTTTCAAAGTATGCTTCTACCTATGCAGTACTTGCTATCTTTTTAAAATTGATATTCAGATGCTGGATATCAGACAGAATTGGTGAAGCAGAAAGCAGATTACTCCAGAGTCTGTACAGGAGGCTTAGTGTATAGGAAAAGAGTCCTTAAAACTATATGTGCACTAAAAGGATTGTACAAATCAAGCTCAGTAGACATCAGATCTGGTGCCAACATCTCTGTAGTTTTTCTTTCCCATAACTACTTACAGTTGCCTCACTATATAATGATTGAAAAATACAGAATAATACAATGGCTCTTTATGTAATATCGTAAGGACAGGCTGGCTCTAGTTGCTTCTGAATCCTTTCCAGCAAGAGATGAAGAGGGGCATTTTTAAAATGCTGTTACTATAGCCCAGGTAACTCTGGGTTTGCTTTGGCAGGCTGCTCTGCCAGACAATATGACCAGCAAGGCCTGTAGCCCTGAAAGGAATTCAGAACTCGGTGCACCTGCAGAGCTCACGTACCTTCACTTGTGAGCACTGCAAGTTTCTTAATGCGGCTTTACTCTACCTGCTTTTTTTTTTACTGGATGGAGTTCAGGAAAAAGCCAAAAATGTTCTTGCTTGTGTAATTTTCAGTTGAGATCAGCTGAATCTAATTCTCAAATGTGATATTTTTCCATCAGTTTGTGTAATTTAAGCACAACATAGATGTAATGTGCCCTGGCAAAGGAGCTAGAAAGGTTACCATTTAGTAGGACTTGGAACATGGATATCCAAACCTATTTAAAATTGTGAAAAAATAATTAACACTATTCCTTATCTTTTAAAGGCATCTCTTGTCTGCCTCTCCAAAGATAAAGAAGACAGAGTTGCATTTTGATTAATTTATTTTCAAGCATCTTTATCTTTTGGAAACTTAGGGCTCTTGGAGACCTGCTAGTAAGGCTCATAATGCACAAAGATAGTGCTGCTGCCAAGGCACAGCATTATGACTCAGTGTACATATTCACATGCTTCATGTGTTTCCTGCCATATCTAAGATACTTGAAAACACTTCTGCAATTATCTATAAGATCAAATTATTCACTCAGTGTATAAAGGTAAAATTCTGACTTCAACATTGCCCGAAAGAATCCTTATTGTGTCATGTTATAGCCAAATGGTGAAAACTCTGTTGAGCACATATCCATGGGCTACTGCTTATGCAGGAATGTTATGCTGTGGCTGCAGGTTCCCTGATGAGATTAGGCAATCATATAATCTCTCATTCTGTTGATTGCTTTACTGCTGGCAAAAGGACATTTATATAACTTACCTGCATAGAAAACCACATCCCTTCTGTTTGAGAGATGAGCATGATGACAGACTGAATTTCCATGTGTGGTTTTGGAGCAGCAGCTGGGTCTTGCCTTAATTAATACCCCACAGCAACTTTGTTCCAGACTGTGTACTAATTTTTTATGAACAATAATGACTCTTACATCTTCATGCAAGGCATCCAGCATTTCCTCACAATACAGTTTTTCTTTGAAGAGGAATTGCTAAACCTCAGCAAAGCTGGGAAGTACTCTAAAGAGCTGTCACCACTACTAGAGTGATGCCAGCTGTCAGTGGAAAATCACTTGGCCAGGAAACTTAAAGACAAGCACCAAGAAGATACAAAACCAAGACTAGAGAGGACTGAGGGGGAAAATAGTCCCTAGGAAGGAGGGGGACAGGGATGGTAGAAATATAGTGGAAGAAATACCACATTTTTTGACTCAGCACCCAAATCCTCACCACCATCAACATCAAATCAGAATGAGAACTTGCTGTGCAGGGAGGAGAAGGGGAGATAAGCTGTGCAATACCTTCATCACCTGCTACTGCTGGATAACACTGATCTAACACAATCCTGCTTCAGAAGCTCCTCTCTCTTTAGGAACTGGAATGTTGTGCCTAATGCTGGGTCTCAAATGCTGGAGTCATGGACAGGGGCAGCTGGTGCCATTAAACTGATAGGAACAGAAGGCACCATTTTGCCTCTGCTTCATGGTGGTCTTAACAGATGCAAAACATTGCATGAAAACTTTTGCCTTCCTTGTCTGAAAGCACTCATTTCATAGGACAGTTCTTCAAGTGGAGAACATTTGCTGATACCATTTGTAATGAAAATAAACAGAGACGTTAACTCAGGCAGCAGAAACCTGGACAAAGGCCATTGTCTTAGCAAAAACTGATGCCACAGCTCAGGGATGAGGAACTCTGATTCTGCAGGCTAGATCTACCCCTCAGATCATGCTTCACTACCCTTCTTCCCAAGGGTTCTAAAGTTCTCTTAGATGTATATCTGTAGTGTGGCCAAGACATAGAGACAAGACCAGTGAATATGGTCATACAACAGAGCTGTCCCACCACAGGCAGGAACATATCTAAGAACAAGACTGGATATATGACAAACAGCCAAAATACATTTGTTTCCCATCTCTAGCAGCAGATGGAGAGTTCAGTCCCTGACATTTGCAAGCAGAATAAGGCTAAGGAGGACATAGAAAGGATATTCATAGGTTATTTTAAGCAACAAGACTATTTTCTTTAAATACATTTGGTTGTGGTTTTATTCTTGTATTCATTTGTGGAACCCTGAGTTTTTTAAGCTTTCTGTCAGGGGAAGCAACTGTTCTGTACATCTTTGCTGCCTTATGCCAGTCCCTAGTTCTCCATACAGCAATATCTGTGTGTACTGCACAGATCCAACACTGCATTATGCATTGTGGTTGTAGGGGTAATGAAATCCACCAAATGTGCTTACCACCAAACAATTGGTTTTAGTAAGCCTTGGTCTTTCTCCTAAATAATCGAGGAAACATCAGGGACACTTGCCTTCTCCAGATTCCTGGACAAACTCCTGTTTGTCTGTTCATTGAGACTGAGATTTGGCTGAAGTATTTTGGAGGCTTCATGAACAGAGAGAAAAGGAACCTATGAAAGGATTTTTCTGAGCAGAAGCCTCCTAAGCAGATTCTGAAGATAAATGTTATTGACAAAACTGAATTTAAAGCAGAATATTGGCTGCTTAGACCAAAGATTTTCTGGGGTCAATTTTTATCTCAGACGGTTTTAATTAAGGTGTATTGAATTTCTCCAGGAGGCTAATTTCTTGCTTTATCTCCTATTTAGTTTACTGTGGAAATAACATTTATTTCTTATTTTGACCCAGAATTTATAAAGCTCTCTGTGCCTCTTGAACAGGCTATTCAGAATTAGAAACATTAGTATTAGTGAAAGTAGGAAGTTATTGAAATTACAACTACAAAAAATGCTATGTCTATGTATTTATGTATTCACAAAAGAGTAAGATGTTCTCTATTAATAACAAATAAAGAATGTGTGATGTTCAGACTCAGCGATAGTAGGAACCAAACCAATAAGCAGAAGTAGTAGACAGCAACTTTCATGATTTAGCATTTTCATTTTTATGAAATGGAGAAACTAAGGATGGAAGCAGGTAATATGAGGTGCCCAAGCTATGCAGCACATCAGTGCTGAAGCTGGGAATAGATCCCAGATACCCATCTACCCAACAACAATGCTACTTCTGTCTGCATCCTGTGCAGAGCTTCCCAGGCTGCACATCCACCAGGATGCACAGCCCTGAAACAGCACCAGGCATCCATCCCATGTCTGAGATCTGTTCAGAGCTGCACCAGCTCACCAGACTGCTCTGGGAGCTCACTGGTCACTGCTCCAAGCTTAAGTGCTACAGCCTGTGGGGTTTATGTTAGCTATTCAAAAAAGGCTGGTGCCGTCAAGGTGTCACCTGTCCCCCCCTGAAATACAGAGCTCCCTGCCTCACTTCTGAGCGACACCAAGGCAGTGAACAAGGGAAACTGTAGTACTTGGTAGCAAATGCAGAAAACACAGGCACGTCTTTAGAGAATACAAGGTAAGAGCCTCACATCCAGCGCCTCAAAATTGCAATTTTGCATTTTTAAATAGCTGAAGAAGAAGACCTCATCATGCCTTCTGAACTTCAGCACTTGGTCAGACATGTAGGGGCAGCTTGGAGGAACAAGTGAATATACTATTCACTTAGTGAGTAGGAAAGCTCAGTACAGACATCAAGTCATAAATTCAACAAACCACAAGAGATATTAGATATTTAAAGGATCAGGAGCCCAGCATCCCTGAAGACCCAGTTATCAAATAAGGTACAGTAATTTCACGACTATAAGGCGCACCCTTTTGACTAAAATTTTGGCCTGAACCCGAAAGTGCGCCTTATAGTCCGGTGCGCCTTATATGATGGACAAAGTTTGGAAATTTTCCAACCTGGAAGTGTGAGCTGTGAGCCAGGGGGGGAGTCGGCAGGGCCACGGCTGCCAGGTGGAGGCAGGGCCATGGGGCTGCAACTGCCGGGTTGAGGCGGGTCCTTGGCCACCAACCTTGCNGGCAAAATTCAGAAATTTGCCAACACCCGGAAGTGCGCCTTATAATCCGGTGCGCCTTATAGCCGTGAAATTACTGTATATTACTTGTTTGATGGACAGCACTTTTTAATGGGTTGGAACAGCACAGCAACCTCCTCTGGCAGAGGGTAACACCTCCATCCCCTCCCTGCTTTTTATTCTGTACTCTGCATACAAAAATACAGCCCACAGAAGACACTGCTCTCCCTTGTAACCGTGCCGTGTTTGCTCCCTGCAGGTGAGCGGCCTTTTGAATGCAGCTGGCAGGGCTGTAACAAGAAGTTCGCTCGCTCGGATGAGCTGGCCCGGCATTACCGCACTCACACCGGAGAGAAGAAGTTCAGCTGCCCGCTGTGCGAGAAACGCTTCATGCGCAGCGACCACCTGACCAAGCACGCCCGGCGCCACGCCAACTTCCACCCCAGCATGCTGCAGAGGAGGGGCGGCAGCGGCTCCAGGACAGGCTCTGTCAGTGACTACAGCCGCTCGGACGCCTCCAGCCCCACCACCAGCCCCGCCAGCTCCCCGTAGCCTACCTGCACTGGATGTCAGCACTTTGCCTCTAACGCCTAACCTGGAGTTTTGTTTGTGTTGCACACATTTAAAAAACTCTGTTGCTTCCCTTCCTTCGGTTCCCACCCTCTCTTTTTAAAAAAATCAGTAAATAGCTGCCTCCCACTGCAATTTTTAGTCAGATTTTCTTTACCCGACCACACAAGTGGCTATTCTAACCTCATGGACAGACAAATTTACATGTTACACTTAGTGACTCCTGCTGTCTCAATATTTCATATATTTTGCAACCATTTATGGATCCTCTCCATTATTATTTATAAGAAAATGAAAAAAAATCTTTTTAAAAAAAGGAAAAAAACCCACTTAATTCACCTCAGGTGTCAAAGTAGTTTGTAAAACCGGATTGCACAATATAAGCATACATACACTTAAAAATCAACTGTGTTGGATTTGTGTCCCCTTTCTCCTTTCTCAGGGATGGATATTTATGTTACACAATAATTACAATGAAGACACACCCTAACCATGGCCTTACTCTGTAGATATAATTGCACTCAGAAGCTTTTTGTTAGGTTCTTCACACACTGGGGAAAAACTAAAAAACAAGCAAACAATACAGAAAGCAATCCAATACTGGAATGTAGTACCAGACTCTTCCATCGTTCGTTTTCCTGGTTTTACACCTGTGTTGGGGAGTGTCCAAACAGGAGGCTTGTATTTCTTCGGGCTGCCCTCTGCTCATGGGAGCAAGCTGTCTTCTCACTTCGTGCTGGAGATGCTCCAAAACCAACTTCCATTTGCAAAATTCTTGTGAGGTTCATAAACTTGCTTGTTGGTTTGTTTCATGCTAGATAAAATTCTGAGAAAAAAATTTCAACAAGATGCCTTAAATAAGTAACCTAAATCATAAAGAAACAAATTTACGCTGGGTAACATTTTATGGCAAGGTGGCCTGGAATCTCAGAGGCATTCTGTTCTCACTCTCTCCAAGTTGTTGTCTGCACTGCCTGTTCAGTATGAGACCAACAGAATATTCAAATCAAACCACACTGACTTGAACAATTTCCTTTATTTCTGCTTCATTTTGTTTTGTTGTTTTGTTTTTTTTAATGAACTACGGAAATAGCATTACTGAACCAATGCCCACCAAAACTGTTATCAAGGTACTTACCTGCTGTATAGCTGTATCTTAGAAAGAAAAATTGGCTAAGAAATAGTTTCTATATCCTGTTGCATCAAAATTGTGGTCATTGATAAAAGGAAGTGAAAATCATAACGTATCTTCTGACTGGAATAATAAAATATGCATTTTTAATTTTAAAACAAAATGACATTATAGCTCAGCACTCCTTCATGTTTCCCAAAAATACACACACCAGCATAAAGCAAGATGCTCTTATTTCTGAATAACTGCTTAAGAACAGAAAGGGAATATTGTCTAGTTTTCAATAACTTTCAAATACTTAACACTAGATAGAGCACAGGGAGATAGATTTTTATGTTTTATATGGTAGAAAATACAGTAGAAGACCAGGAGCATACTAATGTATGGAAAACCTCACTGGCAGCAAACACACTTTCCTTGGTTTGTGTGGGTCTGATGGTGCATATTATCCATTCAGGTCCTTTTGATTCTGGAATTTTGGGATGTTTGCTGTTTTTACTGTAGGGTATAAATGCAATTAAGTGTAGCATGGTGAAAAGAAACTCTCTACACCAAACCTGTCATTTAATAAGAAGTGAATGCCTCCAGATTCCCAATGAACCTGTATCTTACTTCCTGCTTTGCATTGATCCAGTTTTGCAAGATTTTATTGTACTGTATGTTAACTGTGAGAAGCTAATATAGATTTCCAAGTAGTTTCATAGGTACTTCCATAATATACATTATTCCTAATACTACATGTTCTATTAGTTGTATAGATGAATACTCTAAGTATTTATCAGTACAACTATAAATCTAAACAAGTGCTGATGTTTCAGTATTTTTTAATGTTCCTTTACTTCAGATTCCACCTCTGTTAATTTTGCCCTTTGAATTGGAAGTCGTGACAGGCACAATTCTACTGTTTGATTTCACGGAAAATGAAAGAACATAGCAAGGGTTTTTTGCAAGATGACAAAGAGAGTTAATGTGATGAGTTGCCCAACCTCTGGTGTTAGGGGAAAACCAGATCTGTTGGCCTCAACAGATTTCCTCTTTTTTTCTTTTTTCATCTCATGTACTGAGATGCACAATTTTATCAACTTGATAGAATTCAGGTAACAGGAATTCACATTCCAGTATTTTCTGTGACTCCTAGAAGTGCTCTTGTGCTGTAGTTAGTAGAGAGGCATGTAGCTCAAGGAATTCTACAGGTCAGTGTGTCTTGTGCACATACTTCAAAACAAGTCAAACACATTTCTCATGATACCTTAAGAGAGGTATATGGAGGAGAGAGGGAACAACCAAAATGAAAGAGAGCACTATGTATTGGAAACATTATAGGCTTAATTTTTTTGTAAAATCCCCTTTTCCAACAAGAGCTTAATTTAATCTTCAGGAAAGGAGGAACCACTCCAGTTCATTTATTTAGGACTTAATAATTCAGCATGAATCAGTTTATGCTTTAGCCTGGAGAAGAGATATTTACACCAGGTTTTATTAGTACTGATTATAGGATATAAAGGTTGTGGGACAACCTATTCTGAAGGACACAGAACTATGTAATCTTTAACTCAAACACTGAACTAACATTTTACTCATATTCTTCATAGATATTACTAATACTTCTTCAAGTTTAAGCAGGAAAAAATAAATTGGTTCAAAGTCAAATTTCCAGTTTAGTGGGTTCATTTAATGAGAACACCATGGGACTGCATACAGCCAACATAATGATGAGACTTTCAGGAAATACTCTGAAATTGGTCATTAAAACTTTTTTGTTTTTACATCTTAGCTGTAAATACCTCAGCATATATTAGGCTGAATTGAATGTTCTCTTCATATTTGCATATGAAAAACGAATGTTTGGGGTTTTCTAGCATCTGTTGGATCTGCAGTCTGATGATCAGCAAGGTCATCAGCCTCTATTCTCATGATGGTTCCTCCCAAGTTTTGCAGATATGAGAAGCCAGAACACCTCAAATTATGTTTTGAAATCTGTGTGCTTATCCAAATGAACCTCAGATTTTTACCTCTCTGTTGTTTCACCCAGCAGTGTAATCTAAAACAGTCCCCTGGCACAGCAACAAACGCGTCACGCTCAGGAAATACTGCTCTGGCAAGGGGCAGGTTTCTCCATCTGGAGTAGTGTGCATCTCTCCTGCCTCCTTCTTTCACCATGCAATCTTTTGAGGTGTTCTCACAAAAACATTGCCATGACTGAATTTTTTTTTTAATTTAAGATGATAGCAACAGCTTTATTATTATTAAGAAAGCCCTGAAAGTTTGTTTTTCTCCAGCCATGATTTTAAGTGTTGAGCTGAACTGCCTTTCTATAGGAAATAGGTGCAAGTAAAAATCATCACCTCGCTACCAGATGAAAATAAAGATGCTCTTAGAAACTCATTCACCCCTTCCATTAACCTCTCCCAGTGCAAAGGCCTAATGGCAAAATGAATTCAGATTTCATCCTGCTTCTTAAAAAGCAGTCCTGGTAAATTCCTGGCAGCTAGATTTTGTGAGAATTTTTGTATCTGCAAATTAATTGTTCCTTGCTTTTATAATACTATCTGTTTACATAACTGCAAAGGTATATATTTATGACAAGTCATCAAAAGCCTCTGTTCCATGGTAATGCCTAATTTCTGCCTGTATCCCACCCTCTTTACTGCACTAAGCCTTGCAACAAGTTGTAGCTATGAGAGCCTCTGTACACCTCTGAACCTCATTGCCCTCTACCCAGACATTCAGCACTCCCCTTGTCTCATGCAGCCAGGCATTAAAGGCTGTGTGAGGAGCATACCTGTTCACTATTGCTCATCTCCAGTACTTTGTCACGAGTTACAGAATTTGGACTTTGTGAAGTGCAGTGTTGTTTTTGCCTTTTCACTGCTGTTAGATTTACTAATTTCATCAGGTCATGCCTACAAACTAACTTTCAGGTGCTCTTTTACTCCATCACACCATTTGTTTGTGCATTAGGTGCTAAACTCTGGTCTATGTCAGTGAATGGTATGATGAACATCTGTACTTGTAACTCTCGGGGATAAGAGCTATAGCCTTAGGCAGAAGAAAATATCCAAATTATACTTGTTTATCCCATAAGCCAGAATATAGAATGCAAAATCCCATCCACTGGTATAGGTTTTTATAAATATATATATTTATATATCTGGATTTATATAAGCATATGCACATATATATGAATAAATAGATATATATGTGTATATTGTATAGTGTATGTGTGTATATACAAATACACAGCAGTGTGTCTGTACACACTGACTAATGAAGGGATGTCTACAGAGCAAAAATAGGTATCCATTTCACTGAACTAGTGATGGGCCTGAACCAAATTCCTAGATCCAAATGCCGTTGCATTTGGCATTTTTGAACCTGTTGGAGATTTGTGGTTGAGATTCATCTCTGGTTACAGGTGCATTTAGTTGTGTATATTGTGCATTTAGGGGACGTGTGTGTGTGAGCCTGTGCTTTTTTTTTCAGCAGCACAAGGCTGAGGGGGGACAGGGGACGTGTGTGCCAGGGAGTGTGCACATGGTCACAGCTCAACTTCCAGCTGCAGTGAACTGTAAAGGTCAGCAGCAGCACAGGAAAGCTTCTGTGGCTCACCTTTCAACTCTTTAAATCACTACACTGAAGTATTACAGTTGTACAGTTATATGTTCATCTATTCTTGCTCTGCTGTAACTTTTTATGTATTTTGTATTGCATAGATTATATATTGTGATAATGTCCTATGCAACTATAAAAGGAAAAAATGAAAAAAGGAAGAAAATTAAGAACTGTAAAATATTGTCTTGACTTGTATGCATGGTTAGTGAGGTTTACATTTTCCAAAATAAAACTTATAACTATGAAATACTGTTTTTCTCTTAATTTCGTTCTCTATCACCTAAAAAGCATCAATTGTCAATATTTCTGCTGTTCATTTGAGACTTGACATCATGTTTGGTCTCTTTAAATATCACCCAGTTCTGTTGCTTCAAATGGGATTTCTTTTAAAGTTTGAGAGAAAGTTTTTGTGACGTTTGTTTTGTTTTCTGTGCTTCACCTGGTATTCTGTAATTGCGTAGTGAAATTCCTCTCTCAAAGGTGGTATATATTGCATTTTTTTTTTACAAGATGGTTATGGGATTAATATGTGTGACCTAAAGTTCAGAGAGGCAGCTGTCCTTTCTTACAAAGCCCAGTTCTTTCCAAATTTCTGATACCATCTCTGCAAGTAGCAGTACCATGACAAAACAGCACCAATGTAATCTCATAATACCCTGAAATGTTCCTTCCTAATTTTAAAGATTAAAAAATTGAAACACAAATTTGAGCCACTTTCTCAAAACACAAGGCAGTGGCAGATGTGAAGGAACGAGTCTGAAGTTTCTAGAGAACACAGGTTACACAACACTGCTGGGCACTGTTTGTTACAAAGACCCTTAACAGCAGCATTCCTGAAATCTTCCTACAATGGAAGACCCACCTCGTGTTTGACAAGAGCAGTCAGAGATTGTTTCCTAACTTGCTAGAAGGATGAAAAGGGAAACAATTCCCTCCAAAGGACTGTGCCTGTTCAGTTTAAGTCTGGAGTTGTTGCCTTGATACTGTAATGTAATGTGCCTCCCCGCCCAGGCACCCACACTCTGAAATATGTCTGTTAACTCATTCTGTCCTGCTTATCCTCTCCAGTTCCTAAATGCATGCAGTGTGCATTTCTCCTGCCTCCTTTTTCTGTCTTGCAAGGGTTTCTGCCTTCCCTGTGACTCAGCATTTGCCGTGAAATGTTCACAGGCTTGGCAGTAGTCCAGCATTTCAGAAGAGAAACAAGAATAATGCTAGAATTAGGATGGGATTTTCGTATTTCTCTTTACCTGTGTATAATTTCTGGCTTCAGAGTAATCCACCTTAAGATTCATAGTGCTGGCTTTTCAAGGGACCACACCCATGGCATACTTTGCTAAATGACTGCAAGAGATTGAAGTAACACAAATATAAATACGCAGTCAATAGAAAGAGAGAAGTGAGAGTAGATGAACATTGAAATAAAAATGAGGTGAAGACAATGAGACAAGTGTAGTAGCTGACTGGAAACGTTTGTCCAGCACCAGAATACACGTGGGGCTTCCTACAGAATTTCAGAGCAAGCAACAAAGGCAGCACCTCCCAAGATGAGTAGAAACTGCAGCACGTTTTACAAGAGCAGCAGAGAAGGGAGCAAAGCAATAATTGAAGCAGGCAAGCACATGTGTTTAGCCAGCTACACCGCATTGCTGGCACAGCTAAAGAGGATAAAGAGAAAAATTATCTGAATGCAGCAGAAAAAGGATGGAGTCTGGATGCCCAGATATGTGAGCAGCAAGGGGGGAAGAGAGAAGCATGACTGAACACAGGCTTTGGGGCAGATCTGTGCTTTGAGCAACTTGGAGAACAAGATTATGTTAAACAAGTGGTCAAAAAAACAAGAGAAGAAAAGAGACACGAGGAAACCTGAGGAGGCCCCAAAGTCTGCTAACAAAACCAAACCACTGAGCTTAGTAATAGTCCTACCTCACCAAGAGAAAACAGCCCGAGAGAATAATTGCTACCTCATCGTAATTGTAAATAAAGGATCAACCTATCCCACTTGGTTGGCACTGGCAGGAGTTAGATTTAATCTTTGGCTCCCGCTGGCTGAAACAAATATTCAATCAGAAAGGAGGGGCTGGCACCAGGGGCTGGGCTAACAGAGGCTCCAGGATGCTGCTGCTGCTGCTGCCAGGTTTCTGCTGAGCTGATGTTTCTTCTCTGCATCACTGGATGATGGTGCCTGGCTGAGCACAGCTCAGCAGGTCTGGGCCTGCAGCACCAGGACCTCCAGGGAATACTCCAAAGGGTCCTGAGGGTTCACAGAGCCCAGGCTGGCCTGTCCAGAGCTAGCCAAGTGCTCTCCTCAGTGCATAGCAGGAGGGACTGGAACACCTCCCAGCAGGAAGGTGTGCTATTGCCAAGCTGGGTATGAGGACACCATGAGAAAAAAGGCCCAGCTGAAGGACATGAGAGATGGTTAAAGACTTTCATGTGTGTGGCAGTGTGGAAAGAGGGATGGGATGGGATGGGATGAGATGAGCCCAGTGAGGAACAGATGAGAGGTGCAATAAATGGGGAAGGCAGGTTAAACAGGGGGAAGATAAGTATAGAAAAAATAAGGAAGGAGTGGAGAGGGTGGGGAAGTTTGATGTAATTTTCTAGAGACAAAAGGAAGAGCTTAAGGTGTAAAATCTTAACAGGTTTCTAAAGAAAGGAGTAAGGTAGCTCATGTGGTAGCAATTCCAGCAGACAGAATGTGAGGCATGTCAGTGTGTGACAAACAGGGCTGTGTGTCTTTAAGAGACTAATGTTTGTGTTTTCCCATGCTCTCCTATTGTGGAAATAACTTTGAGTCACTTCTCTGATCCTGGAGACAAACTGAACAGACACAAAACATAACAAAACACAATGGCAACGGGAAGAGAGAAATTCCTCCCTCCCCCTTCCACAATACACACATTTTATGTCAGTGATCTGAGTGCACTCAGAGTGGCAGAGAAGGAGGGCAGAGACTGACACTGGTTTTTGGTACACACTCTTTGAATCCAGCTCACCTTCTCCACCACTGCATAAACAGTTAAAACATGAAAGCCACACTACCCAGTCTGTTACTTTTAAATGTTATCCAGCCTCTTTGGTCAAAAGTCAGCTTCCAGATTTTCCACAGACACTGAACTGCAACAGGAATTTGCTAGCTTTTTTCAAAGCCTTGCACTTCAAAGACCCTGCATTTTTTTCCTCAAGCCTCATGCCCCACCCTTTGCAAAAAATATGTCAGTTTGGGACTCTCAAAATGCCACACTTGGAAGCTCACACAGACCTAAGAATGCAGTCCCTCCTCTGCTACCAGCTCACAGGGAGACACCTGCGCTCCAGGCACAGCAGCTTGGCACATCCCTCAAAAGAAGTGACCCACATGCACCTTCCTCCCTGCGCTGCCTCTCAGGGGTGGAGGGTTTGAGGACAGCCACACATTCCCCAGCTTTTGCAACCTCCCAGAAGATTGGGTAGGGGATGGCTTCCCCTCAACGTGCCCTCACAGGCACTGTACTGATTAACTGGGTGAGCAAACACGAGGCAAGGCTGGAAACAGGAACCTGGTGCAGGGTGGGTCTGCACAAACAACAAGGCTGAGGGAATAAATCAGCTCTGGCTGTTGGCTTCCCTGCAAGGAACTTTTCATTAAGGATATTTTTGGACCCCACCTGTCTATTTTTAGGAGGGATAATTAATGCTGAGGAAATAAGGAAAAAAGTCAAGTTTTAAGTCCAGGAACTGAAAATTCGTTATTCTCCACAAAATCACTATGATTAAAGAGATCTAAAACAGAAGGGTTGTATTTGAGGAGTAAAAATATGCTACAAGTTGCTGTAAAAATTGCATGTTATGTGATGTTTGCTAAGAGAGGGGAAGCTTTTCAAGGAGACAGCACTTCACCACTTAACTGCTATTAAATACGAGTCAAGGCACAGCTGAATGGCCAGCTTTAAATCACAGCTGTGCTGTGGCTGTGCTTTTGGCTGGGTCTGTGCTGTGCTCAGGCTCTCTCTTCTCTGGGTGTTGTGATCTGGCTCTGGGAGGGCCAGCTGGGACCCGATAACATGCCCAGACCTGTGCATGAAGTTACACAGTGAAAGGAGAATCACAGCCAAGTTATGCAGCACCCTCACCAGGTCCTTCAAATAATCTGCCTGAAGCACAGGGCAGTTCTAATGCCACAAAAGTGGTTTTATGAACTGAGATAAAGGATTCTTGGGGAAAACAACCCCACCCTATTGGTTACAGGAGCTGAAATACGATGAACAATGTGCACAGTGCTTTCAAAATCCTAGTGTTTTGCTGATGTCAATGGTTTTTATATTCACATCCCTCAGCCGACATAGGCTTCTGCCAGTGTTTGTGTTACCGCAGAAGAAAAAAGCTTTTCCTTCTGTTTGTGTGCTCAATCCCACTGCATTCCAAACAGCAGCTGTTGAGAGCAGGGCTTCCCTGCTCAGCCTCTTCTGCACAGCACCTTGAAACCAACACACACAGGGCATCCCTGTCCTCCTCCAAGGGAAAAATCTGGCTCTCTCTTATCCAATTGCAATCTACGCACACTGTTACATACACTGATCTTTACACTGTTGGGGTTGCTCAGTCTGGACTGAGCCTGGCTTGTAAACTCCTGACAGCCCAGGGAACATTTGTGTGAGGTGACTGGCACAGGTGGAACAGGTCAAGGGGCAGCAGTCGGGATCTAAAGCTGTGCCTTCCTTTGAGGTGCCTCTAAAAAGAATTGCTTTGGGGAGCATCATGCAAAAATTATCTTTTTGACTTAGAACTGGCATTCCCTGTAAGCGTGACTGTGATCTAGGAAGGGTGGTTGCTAGGAAAAATCCCTCGGAATTATTCGGTATTATTCCTGATCATACCTTTCCTGCCTGATAAACACCCTCATGTCTCCAGTTACCCAAAACCTCTTTGCAAACATGCCAGATGAGGATCTGTTTATTTTTGAGCTCAGGGAGATAAATGTCATCTCCCATGAACAGATAGAACAATTGAAAGAATGAGGACATACCACAGAGTATCTTTTCTAATGAACAATAGTTCTAATTTCTAAAAGGTTTGCACATGTGACAGTGTAAGGAGCGTTTCATCTGCTTGGTGCTACCCACATTTTAATAAGAAGCTCTAGATAGTAAACGTGATGCTGCATTTATATTTTGTATTTGCTTTCAATTATTTTTGATAATAAAATATGACAGCAGTATTGTCCACAAATCTTAGGAGCCCAGATTTGTTAGATGTTTTTGCCATAGCTAATGAGCTCCTGGCTTCTCTGGTAATTTCCTCAAAAAACCATGAGTCACTGTGTGAAGAACAGAAACTAAAGGCCAAGCAGACTGGCTGCTCTAGAGGTTTTATCAGTTATGGAGATACACAGCTTGTGATGACCGTGCAGATCCAAGGCAGAGGCACTTCAAACACCTCACAGGCCACCAGACAGCCACAGACTGAATTGCCAGCTGGGGAATGAGCAGGGTGAGCTCATCCAGCTCTCGGATGACAATGACCAAACAGCAGCCACTGCCATCCACACGTGTGGATACCGTGCAGGGACACTGACAGAGCTGACATGAACGTGGGTGTTTTCCTCCACAGCTACATTCTGCTCCACAGAAAAGGTCTGGATACCGAGTCAGAAACAGTGCTGCTGTAAGCCCAGCCCTGCCTAAGAACCATCTTCCTTCTTGGATGTGTTCTGCTCTCTCAACCCCACAAATTCTTTCGTTCTAATAGCAAATTTATAACACACTTGGTAACACATTAGCCAGCCTTCCGGAAAGTGTTTGTTACTGTATTCAAACCCTGCTAGCACCCAGAAAATTTGGAAATTTATCAGAGCAAGTAATGTGTTAGCTTGGTTTTTTACTTACTAATTAAAAGATAGCGATAGCTGGATCCTTCACTAGCTGTTGCCACTTCAAACCGTCCAAGATTTTTATCATAACTGGTAGATGAGGTCTAGGGTCTAATGTCACATTTCAAAGAAATTTGACTATGCCATGACTTACAGGCTGTTGAATGTTGTGGAAGAGGAGTCCTGGGTCTGCCCTCCTTTCATTCCAGTCTCTCCAACAGTTTTCAGCCTTTGCAGGCATCCTGAAGATGAGTTCCTGTAGAATGAAGAAAGTCAATTCAGCATCACTCTGCACAGCACTGAGACAAATGGCTTTTCAGTTCAGATCATCTGTGACCTTCCTGAGTGAACACAGTGAGTCAACATTTTCTATGTAGAAAAACAGCATTTTGCAAGCACAAAATGGGGCACAGCAGAGGGAGGGCAGGAATCCTTTAGGAATTTCTCCAGCTCAAGGAACTCAGGTAACTGCCTTGGCCTTTGCCTCATCAAACAGATTTCTCTCATGCAAATAGCTAAATATTTGGGCAAATACTATGGTTACAGGAATAATATTTTTGCTCTATTTTTTTGGTTTTAGATTGACAGCACTTTGTGAGTTTTGATTAGCTGTTTAGCAGTCCTGTAAACCATCGTTATTAGGTGCCAGTGTAGCCCTCTAAGTCCTTCTCCTTGAAGAGGCTTTCATCATCTCTCCTAGCAGGCACACAGCTGGCATGTCAGGCACAGCTTCTCCTTTCATTTCAGGACCTTTTCACTGCTTTAAGTTCTTCCCTCAAGCTACACTTGGCCTTTCTCTTTTTCCTTCAATCATTGCCCTCAAGGGGCAGCCCCTGCAATGCCCTGCCTACTTCCAGTGTGTGCCTGACCTGGGTAACTGGGACACAGATATTTTCAATGGTGCAATTCCATCGTCACCATTTCTGATGTACACTGAAATTAGACAAGAGAGAATCAGCCCCTACAACAGGCAAGGTATGAAATCTTTCCCACAGAACTTGCTCTTGAGCTGAGGTTTATAGCAATGTCAGGCTGCTTGCACTACTTTTATTTTGTTTCCTCTGAGGTAACAGTATTAAGAGCTTCATTTCAGCAAGATATCCAAGCTAGGTGGAATTTTGGGAAAGGGACTTAATTTGTTATTTAAATGCACTTTAAGCAGCAGCACACAAGGTTGTGCTGAGCCAGCTGCCCCACCCCAGGGTTGCAGCAGCCCCTTGTCCTCATCCCTGCTTCCTCACTGGGTTTCAGGATCCAGCACCACCCCAAGAGAGCACACAGAAAGCACAAACAAGAATTCAAGCAAACAGGTACTTTAGAAATAAGTTAATTTTATTTAATAGGCATTGTAGCTTCTCTCAGATTCAAATAATAGAGAAGCCAATTCACACAGATTACAGAGCTATCAGTTACTTTGAGTAATCTTCCATAAAAGAAAGAAATTAAATACAGTTCTGCTATAAAAAGTGCAACAGTTATAACTGGAAGTTTTTCAAAACAAAAGCAAGTTTTACTACCTATTGCAAAAATTGGTTTAGTGCTTTAATACTTTACAAAGTAACAATCCAACTGCTAAAAACAGCTCTTACACATCATCTTTGTCAAAGTATGGATCAGATTAAAAATGACATTTAATTTGAATGAAAACTGCATGTAGAAAAGGTTCTCAAGAATTCACATTTTTCACAACAAGAAATATTCCTTATTCTTTAACGCTAGTTAATGCTCCTGTTTCTTTTGAACACTGGATTTAAACAATATGGCAGTCAGCTTAAAAATGATCAACTGTTTTCTTTTGCAGACGAAGATGACTGCAACCAATTGTGTTCTGAAATTATAAATAGGGAGGGGAAATGGGAAAAGATAAATTAATTCCTTTTTTTGTGTGAAAATGATCGAACAAGAAACCTGAAATCTCAGCTTTAAATAAATTTCTGTAATTTCTATTACAGAGTTTATTGAAAGCCTAAATCAATATTTGCTAAAAGAGTATAAACTTATAGAAAGCAATAAGAAACTCAGACTCTGAAAAATGAGAAGAGTGGTAAGACTACGAAGAAGTTGAATTCTCAGCCAACCAAAATCAATGAGACTTGCTTTATTCCTTATTAACTTTTTCTTAAGCGCCAGTGAGAGCCAATTACTTTCTTTGAAATAGGCTTCAAGTACCAATACATTTATTGTACATTTCTATGGGTTAAAAAAGCTGAGTTTGCCAGATTATTAAATAGAGTCACATTACCAGTAGACTTGATATAATTTGGCTACAATTGAACAGAGACTCTCAGTTAATGAGTAAATATTCTTCTCTAAGCCAAGGGTGGGACATTGGTTACTTGAATTCGTGTTTGGGAGACAAGCTACTGTATATACAACCTGAACTGAGAAAGCCAAATCTTCTTTATTGGAAAATCTATCAGAGGCTTTAAGGACAGAGAGTTTAGAATTTGTCTAAGAAAGTAGAAGATAAAAAAAAAAAATGTTAGCAATAGGAAAAAAGATGTATAATTTGGGGGAAGGGGGGCCTATTATACAATAGCAACAGTAGAGTTCTGATGAATTCACTACATATACCTCTTGTATCTAATACTTCAGCCTGTCCTTCAAGCTTTGCCCGTGTCTGAGAGGCATTGAAACACTTTATGTTTCAATAACACAAAGTGTACCAAATGGCAGAAGTACATGTAAACAGCAGTGACACTTTCAATGATTCTTCAACTTTTTCCATACAAAAGTGTTAGCCACAAGAATCAGTGAGAAAGAAGAAGGCCTCCCAAGGAGAAAAAAGTCTTTCAGCCCCACAAGAGATGATTTCAAGGCATTATGGAAAGTTCATAACAATATTTTATGTCTTAAAAATGAATGCAAAGTAAAACTCAAGATGAATTCCTGAAAGAAAACAAGAGACAAGAGCTCTATGGAGATTTTAAAAAGGGCTTCCTAGCTGGATCATGCTAAGCCTGGCACATTACAAACACAGGAGTTGGAGACTAAGAGCAATGGGTTGGAAAAGACACAGCAGTAATTGCTCCTACCCAGAAAAGAGCACAAACCCAATCTCAGTTGTTGGGATGGAGTTTTGTACAAAGCTGTCAAAGCTGGCCTAGAACACCATGGTTGGGAGCTCACAGCTGTTTAGGTCTACGTGGCTGATTTCATCCATTATTTAGTCTAGGTCTAAATCCTGTTTGTTCTCCTTGGTCATGGTGAGTGGGCAGAGTTGGGCACCACGTGCATGCAAAGCTCTCTGATGGCTCCAAGGGAAAAGCATTTCTGTACTGAACACACACTGTGCATTATACAAAGGCTGTATTTACAGTACTTGGGATCTTGAGCAAATAAACAATAAAGCCATTGCTTAATTTTTGTTAGTATTAAAAGTGCACACAATTTGCAAAGTTGAGAGATGAGAGTGCTTCTGCCACGCCCACATGGCTGTGTTTCGATTCATACCTGATTGCAAAGCCCATTTACAGGAGATGTGGGGCATTCTCTGAGCCTGAGGTGCCACATTCTACTGCTGCATCTCCTGCATAATTTAACCAAAAGCATGGGGAAGAGGCATTTTGTTACTCAAACCTGGAAGCAAATGGCAGCAAGGCAGTGTTCCACTTCATCTTTACTGCAAAGACACTGTTCAGACACCATGGGCTGGAATGAACTTCATCTGTGTTAAAAGGCAAGAATGATCCAGACCTGCTGTTTGGGCCATGGCACCCACGGCTCTCAGGCTCCTGACATGCTGTCAGGCTTCATCAGGCAAAGGCTCTGTCCCAAGGGGTTCTAATTTCATTCTGTGGCAAAGCAATTACATGGAATTTAGCTATAAAGGTGGCTCTTACCTCTCAGCAGGGGAAGTGCTGAGTAACACTTTTCATGTTTATATGGATTCCACATGTGAAAGAATGAAGAACTGGATCATTAACATATAAGTTTAGTCTTTAAGCCTCCCCCTCCTTCTTTTCCTAAAGAAATAGTGTTTGAAAGGGGCACAATGGAAATGAAATACAGAATGTACATGCAAGTTAGGCACTGTGTAGTTCCAACACTGGACCATATTTTTGCAATCTCAGGTGATTCTGCCACTAGAATTTGTTTTAAAAAAGGAAGAGAACTTTCCTTTTCTCCCCTCTTCCCCAACAGCAAATCTCTGCAACAAAGTAAGAGGCTCCATTAGATGCAGACATGAATGGCAAAAACATTTCTCTGTTTTCCCAGAATACAGGAAGATCTACAAAACATACAATCCTGACAGGAAACAGGTTTTGATAGATCTTAACTATTTACTCCCTTTCTAGTATTTTGGTGCCCTGGTTCCTTTGTTAGCTACAATAATTTCTCTGTTTTCACTCCATCTCTTCTTTTGACAAAGGTTTCCTGACACAGTAACACCAAAAAATGACAATTTTTAAAATAAATTTTTATGTCAAGATTACAGGGTATTCAGATGAATATATCTAGAGACACATAGACTAGAGCAGGCCTGAATGTTTTACAGTCATGGGTAAATGAGGAAGTAGGACAAAGGCTGCATCCAGTTAAGTGACTCTCAGTCCCCAGAGAGTCATAATTTTAAGGCTGTTTGGAACACGGTGGCTTTTACCCACATGGCCTGTTCCACAGTGCAAATGTGCATCAGCCATTTCAATTCTCTTGGTACAGTACAGGCATTCAGGTAACGGGAGATAAACCATCAGAAAACAGTAATCAGAACAGCATATTCACACAAAACCAGACAAATAACAGGATCACAATACCCAAGGAAAAAATAAGGTCTTATTTCCCCATCCCAGCAGTGGAGTACAAGAGCCCCATTAAGAATGCAACAGTTAAACAATTGTGTGGTGTTTTGGTACAAGGCAAGTCTCTCCATACTCAAACAATCACTTATAGAATAAGCCCAATTATTTCTTCACACATGGAAGATCGTTAAAGATAAAATGTAAATTCCATTGACTGAAAAGAAGTGTAGAGAGTTAATAAGGAAAAACCTGAATATGTGTTGGAGTAACAATTGATTTTCTGAAACCAAGAGGGAGCTTTTCTTCCCACACCAACTGATGCTCAGAACACCTTAAAACCAGTCTATTGATCAGGAGAAACCCAGACACACGATCATTAGGTTTGAAAATGTTGGTTGCAGTAAATACCTTAATAATATTAAGGTATTAAACAAACAAATAAACAAATCCCAACAAACTAAACCACAAATGTTAGGGAATTAAAAAAAACTCCACAGACTTCTAATTTAATAAATGCATTAATTTGTGAAGTCTTTTCTTTTTGCACAGTTCATCAGCAATTGATATGTACAGTACAAAGAACTATGAAGAAATAATATCTCAACACCTCAATCTACAAGAAGCTAATGCATATTTGATACATATTAAGAGGAGCTATCTGCCAATTAGGGATGACATTTCTATGATCTAGAGGGATTTTTTTCCCTCCAGATGCTAAATGATTGCACCAGTTATTCATTCTTAATTTTCACTCTGAAGGGAATAGCTGATTCTCCTTTTTTTTAAAAAACCAAACAAATCCTGCTCCAATGGGTTCAGGGTGTATTATGAATGTCCCAAGTCAATCAATATCTGTGCAGAAATGCTTCATTTGGTAAGGAAATTTTCCAGATGCATGTTTATTCAGAAGCTGCTTATAAAAGTGGCTGTTGGTAAGGACTGGAAGAGAATTAAATAGAGAGGAACTGTGTTGTACCAAAATATATAAAGAAAAATTTAAAGCTTTTCAATTAAAAAAAAATTGTATATTCAACTCACATTAGATACAGATGTGCACAACGGACAGAGCAGTTAGAAACAAGTACATTTACAAAGCTTTCTTTTCATGGTTAATTTCTACCAGCATTTCTGAAAATAACCTACTAAAATGATGACCCTGTTTATAATAAAGGCGCAAAATATTGCTCTGTAGCGTATTTTGAAAATAATATAAAAATAATTTCTATATTACAATTTAAACTTGGCTTGTGAAATTCCAACATAATACAGCCTTAAGTCTACAAATAGAACATACTTACAAACACCTTTGTGTTGTTTTCCTCTCATTTTTTAACAATATAAGATTTTAGTCATATACACTGGAAACCCATGTGCAAATTAAAATAGATATTAGTGTCTGTTACTGAAATAATTTCATTTCTATGCTCTAGCTCGGTGATCCTTCACATAAGCTGCCATTCCCTAAAACAAATACTCTTCAAATACACTGACAGATTTAAAATACACTAAGCTGAAAAGCCATCTACAATCAGCATCGGTTATTTTGCTTCTCTGGACTTATATTTATCTGAGATCACTGTGGTTTCTATGAACATATGGGTCTTCACCTGTGCAAAACCCTCACAGTGTTATGAAGACCTCACTCCCTCGCTAGCTTGTACTTTACCTTCATGCCCAGTTGGCAATATTTTACATGTCAATGAAGCACCTGATTTAAGGCCCCCACTGCTAATGGGACTGTCCCACAAGCAGAGGACAGACAGCAAATGCTGCCCAAAGAGGCCTGAGGCTTCTCTTTACTCCTCAGGCAAAATTCTCATCCCTTGTCTCACTGGAAGAGTAAGGTAGGCAGCCTGTGGGGAACAGACACTGCCAGGGCCTTGATCAAAACCATTTATTCTTTAACACTTGCTGAAAGTTTCAGAAGATAAGCAGTCTCTTTGCTGTCAGGGAGACCATTCACATTGGTGAAGGTGAGCACCAGGGTGGCTGTTTCAGAACCTGGGAGGTGGAGGGCAGTATTTTGTCAGCTCTGTGCTGCGCATGTTTTGATATCTACACGTCCATCACCCGAGCAGGTGCCCCTGCCCGTGCCCCAGCAGCCAGGGCAGCCGGGTGTGACAGCTCCTGTGCTGTCCTCAGCGCTCTGGCCACGCTCCACTGCTCACAGCTCAGCTCTCAGTTCCACAAACACCACTGAAGGATCTACTTGGCCTGCTTAGACTTCTTAGGGTAAAAGCAACACAAAATTTTCAAGTACAGCTTCTTTCTTTTACTGATGCTCCTCATGGTACCTTTGATTTAGAAAGAAGTAATTAATTGCTAAAGAAAGCTGGGACAAAGTTGCCATTGCATTTCTAGAACACAAGGCTCACCAACTGTTTTAAAATCCAGAATCTGAAGTCACTTTTGATAATCTACAAAACCTTCTTCTGAATGAGCTGCTTGTTAGCCGTGCGCTACAACTGATACCCATCTCTGAAAATATATTAGTAAACTCTGACAGTGGTTTATTAACTCCATATAAATAATTTTAAATGAAACATTAATACAAAGCACGACTGAAACCCATTATAAAAATACTTATGAAGGCAACTACCTCTAGCATGTAGCTAAGGAATGATGCAACGCCTTTCAGTGCAACTCATGAGCAGTTGGGAATTCTCTTTAAAAAATAGGTAGAAATTTTTCTTCTACAGCTATGTTCTTCTTTTAATGGAAAAACACTTCAGGAGGGGGCACAGTTTCTGCATATTTAATGACAGCCATGGCGCAGCTGCCACAAATAGCTCAAAAATAGAAAGAATGTTTGAAGAGAATTCTAAAAAAACCCCAGCAATTAGAAAAATAATCTAAGATATCCCAACAAAAAGATTCTAAGGACATAGGCACAACTAAAAAGGGTTCTGTCAGTATTTCATTGCAGATTTTTAAAGTGAGCAGTCCTGTAGACGTAAATATTTATGGAAATATCTGAGTGTCCTGAGGATGATAATGAACATTCAGGTTTCATATCCTATATAGACAAGACCGATTAATTTTTCAAAGTAATCTAATGCACAAGTACAATGCATTCAGTGATTCTGAACAGAGTAATTTACCTAAATGCTGGCCAGTTGTAAATCTCTTTCTTTTATGAGAAGATCTTAAAACATACTACAGAAACAGCAAAATCTCATGGTAATTGCTTATTTTTTACATATTAAATGCTTTTTTTCTCATTCAGAAAGAATGCAACTCACTTAAATACATGGGCTGGTGTGGTTTGCTGCTAATGTAATATTTCTTAAGCGCAACTTTACACAGAAATGATTCTTAGAGTATCACACACTACTGTTACTCTAATGCCCTAAGAATTCTTAAATATTTATATTTTTCTTGAAGTTTTATCCTGCCAGTTTTCTCACTGTCAGCAGCAAATACAATCAAGTATAATACTTAATTTCTTTTAACTCGATCTGCCTTATTTTAGCATAATTTGCAATCCCAGTTTTCTTTGACAATTAGAACTTAAATGTAATAATCACAACAGTAATCAAAAACGGGACACACCTTACCAGCGTATGCAACAGGAGACACGGGATTTGGAAGGTGCTTACCTTGAGGACAGAAGTCACAGGGAGCTTTAACAAATACCAACATTTCCTTTTCATGAAGGAATGCAAGTTCAGTAAGATTCAGTGCATGCTCAGTATACAGCAAGGAATACGAAGTACAGGTCTGGATTCATGGAACAGCTAACATGGCAAAGACCCAACCTTTTTATAAAGGTGACCAAGGGACTTATTTTGAAACCTCCCATTCGGCAGAAAAACGAAACATATGGTCAATTTTAAGTATGTGCTCACTTCTACCGATTGGAGACACTGGAAAGAGCTCAAGTGCTTTTTCTGAAAGCCAGGACACAGCAGCAAAATTTGTGCATCTTGTTTCACAGGGACTTTGGGCTTGGTTTCAGGGTTAATTAGGATTAACTGTATCAAAATGGTGCCACCCTTGTCAAGAATTAAAATCGGGCTGCAGCAGGAAAATAATCAGAAATGAAGACTTTGGTAAAGAATCTTTGCTGCGTAGGCCAGAAGTGTGTTATTCCCTAACAAGGAAGGCAGAACTCCTGTTCTACACCTTGAGGTGGCAGAGTGAGCAGCCCTCAAGGCAGTACTTCACTTGTTATGCAAAATTAGCTCTTAAAATGAGCCGTTGTGTACAAGGGTAACAACACCAAAGAGCTCCTGTTACTCCTGCTACATCCTTGCCAGCTGATGGCAGAGGAGTGCAAACCCAGTACTGTGTCCCAGAGCACTTCCTCACGTCATCCATCTACTTCTGTATCTGCGGTGTCTGCTTTGCAGAAACGTTTCTGTGAGCAAAGTTTTGTTTTCAAAAGTATTGCAAACACTTACGTAAATATTTGGATCTCAGACTTGTGAAAATCTGTGCTAGGAGCTGCCATTCCTGCTGGAGGCATCTTACAGCCATCTGGGAGCCTCCTGGGGGGGAGATGACTCACTCTAGGAGAAAACTTGAAAAAAAGGTGGAGCCAACAGTCTTCAAGAAAGGCTCAAGGAGTTAGATTGGCAATAATTATCACTCAATAATGTTCAGAAGGAATAAGTGAATAATGATTACGTTTGTGCTCTAGCTAAGGGAATAAATTGATGCATTACATTGGTTTTGGCAAGTAGTTGGAGTCTAAAATGATCCTAAATTTCCTAGCTGGTCATCAAATTTTCCATAGTTAATATTTTTTTTAATTTCATTGTAATATTTCTCTGCATTTTAACATCAATGAAAAGACTTCTGAAATTCAGGTGTGAAAACTATACTGTGGGGGGGGGCTTGGCAACATGAAGTCATATTGAATTTTCTTATAAAATCTGTTTAAAACATCAGTGCAAATAAAAGGGGCTCAAATATGCTTTCTTTTTCTTACATGAAAATTTAGAAATAATTGGTAAGAACTTAAAGTTAGGATGAGCTCCAGCCCTCATGAATTCAGACCTTTCACTCCCATTTTCCCAGAATCATTCCATTTCAGACAATACACAAACATTCGTAGCAATGCAATATGCTGCCATGTTAAAAATGTGCAGCATGCAAAATCACTACCCTCCTGAAAAAAAGGCTATGAAAAATTTAGGTTTTACTGAGGAAAAAATACTCTCAATAATAGTTACATCATTTCAAATGTCTGCAAGGCAGATACTACCCTACTACAACACCGCATCTTCATTAGTATGACTTTCCCCTACCATTCTACTACCTGAGTGATGTCAGTGTAAATTCAGGCACCATTAGTAAATTTTTGACCAAACATACACACAGCAGTGACAAAGGAGTAAACAACCCTTCAGCTTACCAGTACATGTAAAAAAGACACTGACAAAATGGAAAATAATATTTTTTTTTATGATAAATTATTCCTATTATTTTCTCATTGCCCCGGAAAAGCGAAGAGCTAGACACTATTTACTCATCAATCCTTTATTCTTTTTTTAAAGGATTCCTTTTACTGCAATCCAACACTGTTTACTTTGTAAGTAAGAAAATGGTAAAACTAAGTAGTCATGGAAGAATCCTCAATGCCTATGTCCCTTGCTGTCCCTCTCCCTGCGCTTTAACTCCTCTTTGTAGCAGTAGGAACAGTAATTTTCAGTCTCAGGACGACCATAAAAGGAACAGTTCTCCTTCTTACAGCGGTTCTGCTGGATGGAATATATTGGGCAAACTGTGCTTCTGCCTTGGTTTTTGTCATTGTTCAGCCAGGTCTGAGGAGCGTCCTCGTCAGCGTACTCTAGGCAGTCTCTGATGTCCCCGGTGTTGAAGCCGTTTGTGTAGGTCTGGGACTTGTGTTCGGCCGGCCTGGTGTAGCTCAGCGACTCCACCGTGTTCACCGTGCGCATCCCGGGCAGGCGCGCCGGGCTGTAGCTCTGCGAGGACAGGGATCTGTTCTGCTGGGGGTAGGTGGCACAGGTTTTCAGGGTGCCAACTACTGGCTTGTAGGTATCGTCCTGGAAGCTTGATGGCTTGGAGTTGACGTCATGCAAATGGATGACACTTTGCCTTTGAATGGGGGGGGTATGGCTATAGTGGGCAGACACCGGGATGGGGCCGCTTTTCTTGGCACCATTGCTGGGTGAAGAAAAGGACCCAGGAGTGGGACTAGTGCGGTCTTTAAATTTTAAAACCAGTTGAGTTGTATGGCTTTGAGGCAAGACAGGTGATGCCCTATCCTGAGGAGATGGTTCTAATTTTTCTTTTGAAAATGCTTCTGACTCTAGTTTCCTACTAGAGGAGCCATTCAGCACAGCCTTTTTCTCAGCTTCCCTTCTTTTCTGTTCCTGTTCTGCATTGAAGCGCTCCTGGGCACTGGTCAGGTAATAGCCGATCATCTCCTCGTGGAACTGATGCCTGTGACTGGTCAAAAGAAGACCAGCAAAAATAAACTTTCGTTCACCCTGCATGGCAGCTCTCAAAATATTTAGGCTGAGTTTCACGTCTGTGCTGTACTTCCATGGGTCAGACTGCTTGTCAGAGAAGGGTTTAGTGTTCACCTTTTCAGTGGGGGAGCTGCTGGCTCTGTCAGTCGGAGATGGAGTGGTCTTTTCTGATGGAGACGTGCTCGCAGACTGTCCAGATTCCTCTTTGCTCCCTTTGCGAGACTTGGACTTCTTCTCTTTCACTTTCTCTACTGTGTCACCATTTTTTCCATTCCCTGAATTGGCTCTGCTCATCTTCCCATGCACCAGACCGCCAAGACCACCCATGTTCTTTTTCAGTTTAATTCCCAGGGTTTTACTGAGGCTTCCTATTTTATTGGCAACTGAATCTGTCCTGGTTTTGTCTTTATCTTTCCTTTGTTTCTCCTTCTCTTTTTCTTTACCGTTTTTGCCATTATTGCCATTGGAATTACTACAGATGGAATCTCGGTCTGAGTCCATTGAGTCAGCCAAAGACTGCACGTCTTCTCCAGCGGAAGCTGTAGGGGATTCTGGTTGAGCCAAAGGGGCCTGCTATGGAAAAGGAATTATAATTAGATACAGCAAAATCCATTTCATACAGGAATTGGTGCAAAAATACCCACTCCAAATTCAATACAGATTTTGACACTGATTTAAAATATATTTTTAAATTTAAGCACTGACATTTTTGACTGGTTTCATCACTACATAAACTTTTCTAGCTGTGCTAACTATGTATTTTGCTTGTTCCTGTCATAGCTTTTAGCTTGTTTCAGGCACATTTGTAGAGTAGAGGCCACAGCCTCTGCTCTGTGAAAGTCCCGAGTCATGGGGGAAGCAAGTCCCCTCCTGCCCGGTGAGCCAGGACAGGAAGGATCAGCAGCGCAGGCTGTGCCCCCAGCCTGTCGGAAAGGAGCTAGGGAGGGTGTGATGGAAGGGAAATGAGCTACTGCAGAAAGCTGTGAGGGGCATACAGCACACAAACCTGTGTGCAGCAGTACTTCCAAACTGATTATGTTCAAAACCCAACTTATTTAAATTACTTTTTATTTACTTAGGTCTCTGGTCCATGAAAATCAAAGGTATGATGCACCAGAGCTAAACATCTCATCTGAAATACCAGACATTAAACTCAAGCAAGAAGGCTGAGGAATAAAATTACGTGTATTCATGTTTATTGCAAAGGCAATGCAGATAAAACAAAAACTGGTCACAAGTCTGAGGTCCACTTTCTATTTTAGGTAACATGATAAAATATCTTCCTTGAAAATGCGGTAACATGGATCCTAAGGTACTTTAAAACAGGACACAGCTCATGTACTCCTGCAGAACAGCCTTGCTTTCAGGGACCATGAAGCTAAAATGTGCTAGAGATAAACCTGAAATACTCAACTGACTACAAGGACATGGGGAGGGGTAAACTCGGTACATCTATATACTTCTGGTATAGAAATACCTGCCTGGATACTCACATATCCTCTCTCCCAGGAAGCCCTGAGCACCCCAACACTCAGCTGGAGGCAGAGGTGGGACTCCTACAGGGCAGAGGGCAAAGTGCTGCAGTGACCTGACTGTGCTCATGCGGTAAATGGGAGCAGGGAGAGGTAACCCAGGTTCCACAAGGGCTCACCACTTACAACTGCAGGACCAGTTTGACTCTCCTTTTTCTGATGTGGTAGCTACTACTGTAGAAATTGTAGAAAAATGGATTTTTCACCTCCTGCAGCTTGTTAAAATACTTTCTCCCTTTGTGTTCTGCTTCTCTGCTCAAGCCCCATCTGTGTAGGCTGTATAAATCACCTCCATCCTCTCCTAGCAACCTTTTGCCTCCAGCCCAACTCCTCCATTTATTCAATGCAATTTGCAGAGAAATTTGTAGCTGACTCAGTGCCAGCTGGGCATGGCTCTAAAACAGCTCTCTGGAAGAGGCAGGCTCCAGTTCAGTGCCAATCTGTGGCCTTTTGTCAGTCACTCTAAACTGGGAGCTGTCCACGGGTGCAAATGCACTTGCAGAATGAAATTGGTGACCTAACAATGGCATCAAGAGAGCAAGACAAAGTTCTGAGAAAACAATGGTGAGAAAAGGTTTCTTTAAATTACACTAATGATTGAAATATATAACAGAATAATTAAGCTAGAAGGTACATTTCAGCAAAAAAATATACAAGCAGCAGTGTTATTAGAACAAATAACCAGAAAAATCTGTAAGGCTAATGAGCATCAGCGAGCCATGAGTGACTATCCCTGGTGCCAGGACACTAAGGTGTTTGCAGGCAGCCTGTCCTACTGGGCCTTGTATCTCCCACGTTCTGGGAGCAAAGGAGAAGTTACCTTACCCGTGTCTCAGATGGGATGCGGATCCAGGTTACATTCATGTAGCTGTGCAGAAGATTAAGCTTTGCCTCAAGAGAGAGAATCAAACTAAAGATAAAAAAGAAGGGAAGAAAACAGTCAAAAAGCCTGAAAGAAAAAGCAATACTTCATAACAGGGAGAGATCTAACAGCACCCTGATGGTGACTGTCAGCTGAAGACCCCCTGCTAATGTCTTCTGCCATGTAAGCAGAGTACATGAACCAAGCCCTTGCTGTTAGCAGTTCTCCCAGTACTCCAGCCAGGTACAGCTCAAGACATTTTACTGCTTAACACCAAAGTTACAGAAAGGTCTTACTTGGCCAGTCTGGTGTTATCATTGTCATCTTTTCCCCACTCCCAGTCTTTCCCAGGATCGACCGCAAAGTGCAAAGGCAGTAACTTGTGTTCAGAGTCAGTCAGGGGGATCACCGCTGAAGCAGAAAAGAAACAAGCATTGGGGTGGGGGGGAACAAAAAGGACAAAAAGAAGAAAAGACTCAGCTGTGAAAAGCAGAATCACTGCTTCGAGAAGGGCAGAATTTGTACTGCAGAACTGACTCATCCAAAGCACCGCAAATTATTTATACTGAGCTCCATTTGCCTGTTTTCATGTTTGTGCAATAAAAGAGGGAGAGGTTAATACACTGATTTTTTCTGGAGTGAATGACAGTCACCTATGGAGGAGAGGAGACCTCTGGAGAGATCCACATGGCCATTTGTACTGTACAATCAACATTTCCTAGAGACAGAGCCATTAGAATAGCAGAAAGCAATAACATGTTGCAATATTCCTGCCTGTCTCTCAGAATCAGAGATTCACATGTTTGTTAATTATTTTGTCTTTTCAGTTTAGTACCTTCGTACTGCCAAAGAAATAAAAATATATTGATATCAATATTAAGAAACAAAGCAAGAGGAAGCTACAGTGATTTTGGATTCAAACTGAATGAACATAATTGAAGAGCAGAGATCAACATATATATGGGTGAAGAGGTCAGTTGGAGGCCTCTGAGCGAGTGCAGTGCAAAGGCCATTATTGTTCTTATAGCCCAGCACTGCTGCCCAGCACTTTTGCTCTTCTGCTCTTTCCCCTGTCTGCTCAGGCTCTGCCTTAATGACTCTACCTCTTAATGACCCCACTTTATATTCAGCATGCAGGGACCACACTCAGATGCCACAGAGTGTCTGTCTATCATTCATCACCAGCAAGAGACTAAGAAATAAAGCCATGACAGTTTTAATTAAAGCCGCTAATTTGCTTCCCTTGGATTAGGAAAACAAGTAAAAGCTGTTGAGGGCTGGGTAGGATCCTCAGCATGGTGCAGGTGACTGCTGCTCCTCTGACAGCCAATGAAGGCATTTACCTTTCTGCACTAGAACCCTTCAGGACTTGCCCTGGTATTCATTGCAGACAATCCAAGGGCAAAGAAACCGGGAGAAGCCACCTAAACTGAAAGCTGAGCACAGTGGGGGCGCTATGCTGTCTGTAACCCTTTCTTTCAGCAAACACACGCTGTCGGAGCGGAGGAGCAGCAGTTCGGTCACACACCGCTCCCTCGCCCCGGTGGCTGCGGTCCCGCTCCCGCTCCCGGCTCCGCCGCTCGCCAACCGCTCGGGGAGCTCCAAACCCCGCGGGGCGCCGCCCCCTGCCGGCCGCGCCGGGAAATGCCGCGCTCTGCCCGAGCGGAACCCAAAGCCGGCCCTGCCTCGGAGCCAGCGCTGCCCGGGACTGCAGCGCCCCAGGGAAACTGCGGGCCCACGGGCAGGGAGCCCGAGTCTGCAGTTCAGAACTCACTGCACTGCACCGTCCTGGGCCGCTGAACATCACCAATGTACAGCACGTGCGACGGATGAATACATTTCTACTCCCTGGTGTAATATGAGCGCTTGCCCTAATGCATTCAATGAAATTATTGTAGGCTGGGATAACTGAAAAACAGTTAGCTGAACAAGTTTTACAAGGAAAATGCATATTCTGCCAATTAACTGAGTTACCGACTGACATCTGACCTGGCAGCACATCAGCTCCAAACATTTAAAGGAAGAAGGCAACTTAGGAAAGAGTAATGTTGTAAGTTTGCAACACAAGTTTCCTTCTGGTAGCACCTGTGTTTACACACAGAGCCTGGTAAAGAGCTATGAACTTAATCCTCGGACAGGTGATGATGGAAAGCTTGGAGCAAAGAACCACCAGAGAATTGAAGCAGTCTCTTTTTAGGATAGAAACTTCAAAAAGTAGATGTGACTTTCTTCTTTATGGGCAGCATGAAACAAACTAATTCTCACATAAATGATTTTTTTCTTAATAAATAGATTTTAAATAATCCTTTTTAAAGCTTGCTATTTCTACTGATACTGAAATTATCTATTAAAAATGCTTACCAATACTCCATTTTATTAAAATACAAAGTTAAGTATAAAACAAAGCTTTGAGCTGATTGTCTGTAGCATGTCACTGTTGTCTTAACTCCTGTACACATTCTGAGTGTCAGAAATGTGTTCACTGTGTGGAATGCTGACTGTATCCCCATTCTAAGGTACAGTGTGAGGCTGGTGTGAAGCACTGCTGCTTTCATGGAAAACAAATCTGCCAAAGTGAGGGACTTTGAAAATTCTGTCTTCAGTGCAAGAGATTTCCTCTCTCGGGGAACCTTGATAGTTGGGGTTTAATATAAGATTTCCCCAAGCTGCTGACAGAAAAGTATTTTAATGTCACAACTGCAAGCAGGTCCATCCCATTAATTTCTAAAGCAAATCTGACAGACTGCATCACCTCCCTGACACTCAGCAGGGTCAGTGTTGGTGTCACTGGGCTGCAGTTCTCTAGCTGGAACTATGCTACTCCAAGCACACTCTACCAGCCCTAATTCCAACAGACTGGATAAGCAACAGCCACTGGTTACTCCATGGCAGTTTGAGATACACAATGAGGCCTCTGCTGCCATTCCCTAGCTGGGTGTGCTGCCTTCTGTGCTGTGAAGGGAGTCACAGCACTTCCCAGCTCTCATCCTCATGCCTCAAGTGCCACTAAAAAGAACAACATCTAAAAAGAACAGCTCTTTAACTCTTTCTGAACATGCCAGTACAATAAAATGCTGACACAGACATGGTGCTGTTTAAGACCACTACCACACCTCCCACAGTGTCACTTGGACTGAGCACAACAGCGTGGAAAGCTCCAATGCCAAGGAAGCAATCTCAAGGACAGTTGAGACCTAGCCTGTGTTTTCCATAAAAAAAGACACAAAACATCTGCATCAGTAGACCCTGCATTAATATAAAAGTATTTACCCATTTTTAATCAGATACTGCATTTCAAAACCCCTGGTGACCATCAGAATGCCAGGGGCTGTGTGCTGTGTGTAAAAAGAAGTGTCAAAATGTGTTTTTAATCCTCTCCAGACAAGGAGATATTAGCATGCTTCCTCTTTATATCTATTTACAGTAGTGTTTTAAATGATCTGATACAAGACTGTGCCAAAGCAGAACTTCAAGCAGTCACATCACTATTTATTTGACTACACATATTCCTCAAATGCAGACATAGTGTCTCCTCCACTAGAGAGCACAGCAGCTGCTTAAATGGGTGTGTATGTACCTGCAGTAGTTCAGACACTTCCAGATGCTGCTCCTGACACTTGGTTAGAGCATAAGTACTACAAGTTATGAATGGCCTGGCTCTCCAGGATGCTGGATTGCAGGATTTAAGAAGGTGCAGCTCTAAGCTGCATTCTGATAGCTCAAAATTTGCCCATCTGCTGAGGCCCCTGGGCCATTGCTGCTGACACTTGACAAGTGTGGCTCTCCCTTGCTGTGTGCCAAAGCTGCCAGAGCTGCTCTGCTGACAAGGTGCAAACCCCAGAACTGTTCAAGCATCCCTGTGACCATTTCCCTCCTGTCACAGCAAGTGGAGGACAACAGCAATGCTGTGGTTGTTGCTGGGCTGCTGCAGTCTCCAACAGAAATCTGCTTAGCAGCTACAGCTACAGCATTCCCTCAATCTCAAAATAAAAGCCAAATGCTCTCTGCTGCTCTACAAAACTGAAACTGTGTATTCAAGGCCCTGAAGTAAGAGAGGTACAATCAGGTCACACAAAACAAACACCACTTTGATTCACTGACCCTTGTAATTAACCTCAATGGACTTGTACATGAAAGTCAGTATTTAATGTTTCTGATGCTGTGCTGATATCTGATAGGGGTTTTTTGCCCTGTGGGAATACAGGTGTAGGAAGACCCTACAGAAAAGCAGTTGCTGACCTCAATAAGGATGTTTAACATTACTGTAACATTACTGCTCTTGTAAGATCTGGGATACTGAAGGCAGATAGATGTGCCTGAGATAAACGAGGTTCCTGTCAGTCTGCTGATATTATTCCAGCTGGTAGAAAGGAAGAAATGGACTGTGCAATTGTCTTGTGATTAGGCCGCTCAGATTCCTAAACGTGCGGCAATAAAATTTGGTGAGCATTGTTTCCCTTCTGACAGATAAATACATCTACAGGTAAAATAAAGCACTTTGTGCACTGTATTTAATATATATGCCAGTTTTGCTGCGTTTAAAGCATACCTTGTTCTCTCTGTTGGTCTTTTTGTTCCATGGAGACAAGAGCAGAGAAATGGGCCTGATCATAGGCCAGCACAAGAGGTGAGCAATGGCATCTGTTTGGCAGAACTTCAAGTGGCAAATAAATTCCTCCAAATGGTATTGGTGCAAACGCTGCAGACAAAAAGGAGATTTTTGCAACTATGTGAAAGAACAGACAAGAGTTGTATAAACAATTGTGGTGCAGTATCATCAGAGCTCCAGGAGAGCAGCTTAAAGTGGGGTAATCAATGCAGAAAACAGTCACAACAACAGGTAAAATTTCATGATAAAAATGTCAGGAAATATATGAAGAATCATAAGGAAAACTTTGTGCTCTTACATAATTTTCCTTGTTCTAATTGTTTATTAGTAGAAATATTATGGTCTTATAACAAAATCCTGATGACTCTCATGCACGAAAGCAGAGTTTTACCTTCCTGTAATGCTTCTAGGCAGAATTATTTTCTAATAATCATCAATAAATACACTGTCAGGTGTTTTGGTAACATGCTCTGCTTGTGCCTTCCATTGACAGATTTCTATAAGCAACATTACAAATATGTCCACACACTTCATTACATGCATTGCACACACCTGAATGTACATACACATGTATATATGATAAAGGAAAGACTAAAAAAAATCCTACAAGTAGAATTTTAACGGGATGCTTCATTTGGAGGGGCAAAATTTTCCTTTGAAATATTCTATTCTTGTTTATATATATATATATATATATATATATATATATATATATATATATATAATTGTGGGAAACAACAAGTTTGGGCAGGAAAACTCAATATTTTTGCTGCCAACCAATTATTTTTCCTTTGCTACAAAAATATGAGACTTCATTGCTGAAATATTTGCAAGATGAGTACCCCTCATGAACCCCTCATTCTGGCTGTGACCAATCACTGCACTTTCAGGCGTGTTTTTCAATAACTTACAGAATAATTTACAATTATTAGGCAGCAGCTCTGCCATAAACACTGATATGTTACAGCTAGGGCTTTTGCTGATATCAGTTTACAATTGATCCAATTTAAGGAGGTGCATGGATCTCTAATAAAAGTTCTTACCTTCTCCCCCTGAGTCTCGTAACATCGTGTCTGCTACTACAACAATTGGTCTTCTTAAGATATGGGCTAAGACAAAAACATGGAATTCTTCCAAGCTTTCATACACTGGATCTTCTGCATTGTCCACTCTGGAAGACACAGCATTGAGACTTCATGAACCAGCTTGAACCAACCATGAGATTTTGGTGGATCAATATACCCCAGCAACTGTTTCTTCTTCACTGTCCCTTCTATCTCCTCATATCACTCTTCTGAAACCCATATTTCAATCATTGAAATAGCGAAAAAAGGAATGGAAAGGAAAAGGCACTTTTGTAAATAAAATAATAGCAGCATTTTTAAAAAAAGTTTTCCAACTAGTGTCACTATGCTTTAGTTTAGCCCCACAATCTCCCAGGGGATGGAAATGCCCAGCAGCTTTGGAAGCCAACCTAGAAAGTTAATTTTCTATCAAACAGGTCATTCTTTTACCTGGACTGCAAGAACAAAACTGTTAAAAGTCCCCACGTCTTTAGGTGACCATTTACAAACTCTTCTATGACTGCATGAACAATTTAATGAATTTTTGGTGTCAGTTATGCTTTTTCTGTTTTCTCAGTTTAATGTCATTAATGTCAGTGCCAAATTTCAAAGGTTTGCCTCTGCCTGGAAAACAAACTAGATGGAATAAGACTGAAAAACGGTAAGGTTGTGGGAAGCAGACAAAAGTGAAGATGATAATTCACTGCTGAGTACCACTTAAAAATATAATACACCCAGAGCCCAGCTTTTGTGAGCCCTGACAAATAAAGGTGGGCAGGGTGACACAGGCACACTCTTACATGGAGGCAGCACGTGTTCTCTTCCTGCCAGCTGTGGAGGGAACCTCCAGAACTGACTGCCATTAATTTTCCGTGTATGTGAAGGACAGTGACAGAGCAGAAGTGCCTGGACATTGCTCCAGAGTATGTGGGACAAACACAGCAACCTCTCAGAAATCTCACAGCATCCAGCCCATCCCTGGAACTTCACTTTAAAATCTTTCATCCCAGCCTAGGAGCATAGCAGGGTAGAAATGATCACCAGCAGGCAGGTGCAGGACATTCACTGGTCAAGCAGTGAGACACCTCTCCTCCCTTGCATCTCTCCTCCCACTACCCAGACTCATCAGGAAAAATTTCAAACCACATTCCCCATTTGTTCAAACCAAATTCCCCATTTTGCAATTTCTTCCCCTGTTCCTCACTGAACTCTTCTCCACAGCTGGCTGTGACAGCTTTTCAGCATTTGCAGTCCATTCTGTCACCTCAGAGTAATCTGTCAGCCAAAAGCAACTATGGGGAATCGTGTTCATGGCAAGAAAAGATGCCAGAAGGATTTCCAGCTATCTTCTCACATTAGTATTTTCAGCCCATCAGTCATAATTTGTTCCTTCAAATCCTCTAATTATTCATCATATCCTAGTAAATGAGGTTTCTAGAAGTGAAAGACTTATTCCAGATACAGCTGTTGGAGGGATCGCTATCCCTTTGATCAGCTGATGCCATGCCTGACTGCACAAACCCTAAAATTGCACTGGGATTTTTTCATCCTTTTTTCATATCACATCCCCATGTTGCTTGATTCACTATCTCTAATCAGATTCACATATTTCAAACCCTTCTCTATTACACATTCCACTGCTCACAGCCACAGGATCAGAGTGGCTGAGGTCATAAGGGAGCTCTAGGGAACACCTTGCTCAGCCCCCACTCCATCAGGGCCACCCAAAGCGCTGGACTGTGTCCAGACAGCCTTTGGGTACCTCCAAGGACTTCACAGCTCTCTCGGAAACCTTTTCAATGTTCAATTTTCTACCATTACTGCCAGTAATTCATGTGGCCCATTTTATATTATTTCAGTGCCACTTCCTGAGGATTCAGTATGAATTTTCCTAAAGATTAATGAGAATGAAAAATCATCATTAACAAGTATCCATAGCAACGTGCCACATCCTTTGATCCACTGATCATTCCACTTTTTATCAGGGATATTTTATGTATGCTGGCTACATGACCATGAAAATTGGGGACAAAATAATTTTGTCAATACAACATGGAACCAAAGAAAATCTAAGAAACTGAAATTAATTCCTCTGTTCATGTAAAGCTAATTTAAAATAATGAAATCCACTTATATAACAGCATGTAAGTCTGCATTGCAGAATACTGCTCAACCAGAGCACTCTGACTAAATCAATTATCTCAATTCTGAGAGCAAATTACTAATAAAAAGAAGCCAAAATAAAAATAAAAATCTCAGTCTGACCTACAGGACCACTGGTATCTCCAGTCCAAACACAGCAGACACCATCTCAGCACTCCAAAGAGACTCCTTCTCTTATGGAAAATCCAATTTGTACTGCAGCCAGAAATGAACGAAAACCTCTTTCAAAAAGCTGGAAGGGAAAAGTCACCTACCCTGCTGTTCCCACCTGGCTGGCTGCTGCTCTCTGCCTGTAAACTCTGAGCAAGATCTGTTCTCATGTCCTTGGATGTTCTTCTAACAGCTCCCTATGGTAACCTTGCCTTCCTTCCCCACACACAGCTCCAGATTTTCAGTCCAACAGACTCTAACAGCTATTCTGAGTTTAGGACTTGTTCTGGGATTCACACACAATGCCCTCAGACAGCTGAGATGCACTGAAATAACACGCCAGAGATAAAGTCCTTCGACCTGGTGATTTGCCAGAAGCAGGAGATCAGAATGATATCTGAGTTCTGGGCTCATTTTGCCTCCATTCCATTTCTGACACCTTTCTTTTCCTGCTATCAATCCCCAAGTGAAAACCAGCACAAACCACAGCTGCAGCTGTAGGTATAGGAACCTCTCCTTTGACTTCCTTGCAGTGTTTGTCAGCAACTTCAACTCAAACACAGGAAATTGCAGAGTAATGGAACATTCTCTTTCATTCTTCAAGAGAAAGAGGTATATTGAATTGACTAAAGGAAAGGAAACACAGAATGTGAATGCTTTGGGTTCCATATTTGAATCACCACAGCAATTTGGCTGTGCTTGGCTTCAGTACTTTATGTGAACTAAAAATAGGCCAGATAAAAAGAGCTATTAGCCTTTAGAAACTACAGATAATAATCAATAAATATGTTATAATGAATCATTTCTATCTGCACCCTAGAACTGCTGAATACGCTGAACAGTTTAATAGAAACAGCACTCTTGTAAGAGACACCAGATCAAATAAAAATAATTTTAGGGCAATGTCTTGGTAAATGGTCTAAACTAAATGATGTACAAGGTGAGTGGCTTGCATGGCTGCAGCAGTTGTATATGAAGAGCTGTTTGTTGAAGCACTCTGAGTACCAAACCAAGTCCAAAACCTCAGGTGACACTTGCATTTCATAGGTACTTCCTGTTTAAATGTTCTGGGTTTCTGCCTCAAATTCAGTGGCACACAGGAAGATTACAGCAGCATTCCCTCCCTTCTTCTCCATTTCAAGTCCCTTGAATTTATTAATAAGATAATGCCAACAGCACAGACAGAGCTAGGAGGTGACAATAAGTATGAATACCATCCACTTCCAGGGCCTTTATGAGTTCAAACCACAACAGCACCTGGGTTTTCAACAGTGAATAACAGCAGTGATATTCACTCTCACATGAGAAGAGACTCTGACTGACAATTGCACAATGAAGGAAGGGGTTGGAATTTTCTTCAGCAGGATGGCAATAGGCTCTTAACAAAAAACAGGGTACCAGACATTTTCCTTTTTTCAATGCAGCTCCTTCAATTCAGTGCCCCTGCTTTTGCTTGTAAATGGAGATAAATGAAGCAATTATATCAATTTGGAATTAATTTTTTACATATACAGGAAGATGTGCAAATCTGCTTTAAAACAAGAATTTGCTTCATAAGCTTGCTCGGCTTTACATGCTGGAAACAAGAACTTAAGAACCAGGTTTTTCTGTGTTTCCTTTTTCTCTTTATCCAACTTCCCAGCCTCAGAACGAGAGTGCTCTCAAAGGAGAAATCTTTGGAAATTTAGCAACAATTGCTGATCTCCTTTGCCCATAGTTCACTCTGAAAAACAACTAAAAGAAGTTTGAGGTGAATGAGGCAGCACAATTTCAGCCTTAGGTTTGTCACTGTATTCTTTAGAAGCAGACACAACTTCTGATGCTTTAGCTTATTCTGACACCAAAGGAAAACGTCTCATCTACAGTTCAAAGACTGATGTGCAAGCTTGCTTAATATAGAGCCTAACATAATATACCCCAGCTCAAAAATACTATTTTAATATTCCTTTTCCTAGTCAAGGGCCCTTCTTTGAACATGGGCTCATTAAACTGAAAAAATAATTCATTCTGCCACATTCATTGTGTCTTTGGAATGAATGTAAAGAGAAATATACATTCACATCTTTAATAGGATAAGGATTGCCTATTCATCTTTCACTATTTCAAAGGTAAATTTAACTGTTGGCTATTTGTATTTACTTCATTCTGATTAGAAAAAAGAAAAATGCAAACCATGAGAAGCTTATTTATGTAACAGTACTACTCCCTGTGTAGGTACCTGGGAGCTGAAGGTTGACTGCCTGACAAAGATAACATTTGAGGACATCTCTGACTAGAAGGTACTGAAAATATGTGGTATATGGAGCATACACAATGAAATGGAACAGGTCAGAGAAAATTTGGGCTGAATGACCAGACTTTATAGAAATATGAACTGAACTGTATTAGAAAGTTGAAAAGTATCAACAGGAAAATAACTATAAACATAGGAAACATACTAGAGATTAAAATGAAAATAATTTTTTTCCACTTAAGGATAGAAGACACACTGTGGCTGACAATTTTCTAAGCAAAGTCTTCCTGAATTCCTAGAATTACCTATTCTTAACATCACAAGGTTAAAGGGAAAATAAAATATTCTTTCAGAATATTTTCTACAAACTTTGTTACTCTCATTGTGCTGTATGCCTTTTTTGCCAGTTGACTTAGCACCACACATTACTTTCTCCCAGGAAAACAGTAGGTAGAGAAAATTATGCGCTGAGAAAATACTAAATATTTTTAGTGATAAACACTAGGCACAAAAATTAAAGCTTCTGCATTCCAAACATTCTGAAGGCTGGTCAATAATCCTGTCCTTTGGGGATACTGCACTGAAAGTGAGGGATGGTTTATCACAGTGGCTATTTAAAGCAGATTCTATATGTAGGTCAGGGGTATTTAAATGTTGTAGATACTGCTTCATCCCAAGCATTTTCACAAAAATATTCCTGAGAAAAAACTAAATGATACTGACAACATGATCGTTCCACAAGCAATGCAATTATGATTCATTAAAAGCGGTAACCTCAAGTTAGTGTGGTAACCATACAATAAAAATGCTATATATTATAATGGGACATTTACACAATTCTGACATGCCAAAAGAGTACAACAGCTGCAAAGGCAGTTTGGTGGTGCTATGAACACCTTCACTCAGTTGTGCTGTGTTGCTTTCCTACTGAAAACAAGCCTGAGAGATTGTGCCACTCTGAACTTACCCCCCACCAGTGCCCCCGTTCTTGCTGAAGTGTGTGCGCGGCTCGCTCGACGCCAGCTTGAGCAGCTCGTTCCACTCCCGCTCCCATTCCTCTTCCGTGTATACCAAACCTGACTGGGGGCAGAAGGAAATGCTGTCACCACTCTGCTAACACACAGTGTAAGCAGAGGTCTGTAGCAGTGCTTACAACTAACTTGAGTTTCACACATGACTCAGTTCAGTATCTTGGACCATTAAGAGTTCAACATTTCTACTCAGGTGAAAGAATATTAACTTACTAAAAAGATCTAAAACACCAACTGTAGAGTTAGCACATTCGCTTGTTTGCCTTCAGGACTATTCCTGAAATTGGCTTTTCTAGCCACTGCCTAGGCACAAGCATCTTCAGGAAATAGCAACATGCTGAAGGTACAGCTTTTAATCAAAAGTCAAACCAAATTTATAGGTGATTTTAATTAGAACACTTCCACTCAATATTTGGCCACAGCTCTAAAAATCCTAATACACCATTCTAGGAAATCTTTCCTAAATGGGGCTCTCTCTCTTGTGGATTTCATCCACTCATTTTTAAATGCTTTTGATAGCTAAATTACACATTTCGTTTTCTACAGGTTCCAAATGCATCTTAGACCTTTTAGGGACAAAGCCCTTCATAGTTATACCAACAAAGCTACAAACACATTTTCATTCTGGTATAAAAATTTCAAATACAAGTAGCTCTTTCCCCATTCAAAATGGCAGCACAAAGAATTTGATAGCAATTAAAACTTTCACAGCAAACTTCAGAAGAATGCCTGTAACTCTAAATGATATTAACAAGGCTGACTTTGAGCCACACAGACCTCCTTATTCTGCTGAGTCTGTTGCCATCTCCATCTTCTCTTCAGCGCTTCCCTTTCAGCTCCACTTCTCATCATAGTATAGAGGGCTTTCCGTAACACAAGGTCCCGGTCGTGAAATCCCCACATCCCTAAGGCAGCACAAGATGACATCCAGTTTTAAAGAAGCTACAGTGAAGTAGAAATAGCTAATACATAATAGAAGATTCTCCCTGGCAAATACTTCACTCGCTATTTTTAAGGTTTCCAAAAGAAAGAGTCATTGCAAATAAGCTAATGAACAACAAGAGGGAATACTAACATATTTTAAACTTTGATTTAGGAATGACCTAGGATTTTAACTGGTTCAGTGTTTGCTTGCAGGCAACTCCAACTTTGCTGCAAGGCACGGAATATTCAGTGCACAGGTTGGTTTTAGCTGCAGTTGCCAGCAGGCACAAGGATGTTAATGAGCACTGCAGGCACCTCTCAGAATCACAGAGGATGCCGGCCCCCAAAGGCTCCAGCTCTTACACAGCAGGAAATTTCCTCTGGCTTCAACACCCAAATGAAGAGACAAGCGTTCAGGATGATAGAAAGTCTAAAAATACAACCAGCCCCAGGCTTTCAAGTTCATTTTAAGATAATGAAACATCTTTATATGGTTGGGAGTAGTAGCCTACACCAAAAGAAAGCAGAGCAGTCCCCAGTCCTATGCCTACACACAGCCATGTTTCAGTCACCACATTGTCAGCTGCTGGGTTCAGGTCAAAATAATCCAAACATTTGCAGTAATTAACATAAAAAACTAAGCAGACAAAGATAAAAAGATAATTGGAAACAGCAAAAACTCTTTTCTTACTACAAGACTCTTTTCTTTCAACAAGAGGAGTCTCTTCAAAATATTGGAAATACCAGTGTTTTTTAAAAGTCACTCTTTGGAGTACTTTTGGTGGAAGATTTTAGCAAATGCAAAGAATCTAACTTTTCTCATAATAGGACAGGATGTAGAAAGCATATTAAAGACCTTCAGCTTCACAGGCTTCTACTGATTTGCAGAAAAGCTTAAAAAATCTTGTATAAACAATTAATTTATCAATTGGAAATTATTTTAATTCACCCCAAATGCTGTTTCACATATGGTTAAACCCTACAAGGAACTATCAGGGATAATAGCTTGACACTGCCTTCTTGAAACAGCAGAGAACTGTTTGAAGAAAATCAAGAGAATGAATAAAATTCCTTGCACATAATGAAGACAATCCTGCAGAAGCACCTGGAATTTGTTTCAGAGCTGTTAGTCTGGGCACACAAAAAATATAAGGAAAATACAGACCACTGGTGTTTGTGATATATGGGTTTGGATACTGCTCCAGTTATACTTTTATATCCTGAGAAACTTTTTCCTTTCCTGCTTTAGATACACTTGAGGGAAACAACACTAGAGTGAAATGTGAAGGCCATATTGCTCCAGAATCAGACCTTTAATGCAAATCTTTGCATCTCATGCGTTCCTGAGTTTTGGCTGGGGCTAGAGGAGAGCAGTGAATATTTCTGGCAGCAGGTTTCCTGCCCAGACTGCCCCTTACCTAGAGAGGCAGCATGCAGGAGGCAGTTTCCATCACCTGTTGTGGCCAGGGGCAGCAGGCGCTTGCAGCTTGTGCACACTGTGGACCACCAATTGAGGCGTCCTGGAAAGGAAACACCTGTTACATGGGGAGAGGAATCTGCAACAGGAGCAGATCTTTGTGCAGGTAAACACAAAGAGGAGGGGTAACCATGAACATCCTCTTTACCAAATAAGCTTAAATGTCATGTCAGAAGTTAAAACTGAAAAGATTAGGAATGAGGCAGATAAACTCCACATGGATCTAAAAAAGAAAAGAGCACCTGTAATTAATTTGCATCTTCCAAATGCTTCCTCTTTGCTGCATCCAGGAATGGATTTCCAAGGAGTTTATTGCCTTAATACCATTATAAGCCTTGCTGTCAGTTCTCAAATATAATTGATATTGGCCTCCCACACACGACAGATTACGTTAAGATAATAAAGGAATTTTTCTTTTGTCAAAAGCCAAAAGTATGTGGTAATCAAGCTATGTTACTGTAAAGGTAAGTTTATTAAGTAAATTATTTCAATTAGATGGATTGTTTCAACAGCTGATTTTCCTCTCATTTCCCATAGTGTAAATCATTATTAGATCTACTAAAATCAGTAACTACACTACCAAAGAATTAAAATGACACCAAAGCATAGCCCGAGGTACAGTACAGAATGTGACCTGTCTCTTTTGGGAATATTCAGTGGCCAAAGGGCCTCCCCTCCCCTCCCTGGCCCATGAATCATGGAGGCCTGGCCTCCAGCCACAGCCAGAACCAAGGCAATCACCCCACCAAAAGAGGTGATTCCTGGGTTTTTTGTTTTCACATGTGGACTTCACAAAGGTGCATAAACTTTCTTATTGGTGTAACAATGGGTCAATATTAAAAATCAGATACCAATTGGTCCTTGTCAGGTCAAAGGAGGCCAGAAACCAAAGAGAGATTCCCAGGGTTTGTGAATTTTAAAGTGTGAGTTTCACAGAAGCACGTCCATCTCTTTCACTGGTTTAATAGGTTGTCTTTTTCTCAAAACCAACCACTGATTGTTTTTTGTCAGACATAGAGGAAGCTGCCCAGATCCTGACAGGGAGCTATTTCAGGAAATTAATACAAACCACTACAACATGCAATAAAGAAGTTTAATTTAAAGCACTATTACACAGCCTTTGAAAACAACAAGATCATTTTTAGCAACTCCTGCGTCTGTGAACTAACAACTTGCCACCTGCTTTTAGCAGAATGTTTTGATTGAATCCCATTCAGCAATAAGTTACACCAAGGTGCTGCATAAAGGTTAGTTAGAAGACCTAAAAACAGATGAGACTTAGGTAGGACTTAAGAAATAATGGCATCGATTTGCAGATTGGTGTTTATTAGTCTGGTGTTTATTAATCTTTGGAGTAATAGGAGGTTTCTATAGAAAGTGATCTTCTGTCAAGTGCATTCCACAAAAAGCATTTGGAGGCTTGGTTAACATCACAAAGCTTATGGCTGACTGAAAAAAATATGGGTTTATTATTGGGTTTATTATATGTGTTTATTATTGGATTATATATATGGATTATATATATTGGAAAAAACTTGTGCATTTTCATTTTTCAAATCTAGTGGTTATAGTGGGTCCCTTTAGGGAAAAAAAACAAGAAAATAGGAAAATGGAGTTTAAATAAAAACTGAGATCAAACATTTCCACAATTTTGGTGGATTGGTTTGGGGGACATGAAGCCCAGGCTTAACAGCATATTACACCTTAACAGCATATTACTGTTTACTTTGGCTGTAGCTTGTTAGAAAACACAAACATGAGCACAGAAAGAAAAGTGTAGGAAAACCGTGCTTGGACTTTCATACTTTTTTGATTGAATTATATTTCAGCACAGCAATAGAATTGGTTTTTCTTTCAGTTAAAAAGACTGTGTTAGTCCAGCCATTCTTCTGCCTGTACTGTTTTTTAAAACAAAGTACTTCAGTACAGAAGTTTTCATAGCATCTCTGTGTCAACCCACACGTTAACAACACACAGGGGAGCACGTGTCTATAATGAAAATCAACTTGCTGCAGCAAAATACTTAGAATTATAAAATTGCTTTCACACAGACTTCATTTAATATTATCAGTACCTTGAGCCATCCTCTGTTGAAGAACCACAGCAATTCCTGCCAGAGCTCAGAGATCAGTCTGCCTGTTACTCACAAGCTGACCTCATTCCAATTCCAGCAATAATTAACAGCTGAGTTAAAAATGGACAAAACCTCAAAATGTTTTTATGAATGCGATGCATTCTAGCCTTTCAGAGGAATATTTGGAAAGCAATCATATTAAGGAGTAAATAATACACTGCAGCAGTGGGGAGTAAATCACACTGCCTTCCTCTGGGCTTTTCCTTTATCATCTCACACAGCACTTAGCAGTAAATTGTGAATTTTGTTCTGAGTTTCCATACAAATAGGACATGCTGTAACATACAGATGGCAAGGTAGCAAGAGTTTAAGCATCTAAAAAAAGAACATAAAAACCTTACAGACTTTTATAGACACCTAGCTCATATGGCCTCTTCAGAAACCACGTGTGACTTTGTTAGTGGCAATTCTGCTCTCCCAGTCCAGGCTTGGAGAGTAGTAAGCTGTTAGTACCTAGCAAATTTCCTCCTTCCTTGCCTAATCAGCTTCTCTTCTATTTCTTTTCTCTTGAAATTCATGGCATTATACCCAAGCACACTCTCCTCTTCCTTTAACAACATCCTAACCTCAGCTACAAAAGCTACTGTCCTCCATGGGATTTGGTTTGAAATACATTTTAGGCTTTTTGCAGGAAATGCATCTCATCTTTTAGTTTCTTTGTGTCATTCACCAAACCACAGTCACCCTGTTGGTAGAAGACAAAATGTCTAATACTATGTGGCTTTCCTATTAATTCATTCTCTCAATTTTGTACAACAAATAAAATAGACAGGAAACTGAGTATCTTTACATCTAAAACAAACACAAAAGGTTAGTTTCTCTGAAGCCTTACATGATTTTCTTAAGCAAACTGTTTGATATGTTTAACTTAATTGAAATACAGAAGTGTTCCCCAGGAAGGTCCAGGTTATTTGAATGAAATACTCAAAAGTAAACTCAGTCTATGCAGGCTACAAGGACACCTGTGATCAAAACCCTGAGTACTTCAAATGGTCAAACCCTCTCCCTTCCCAGGATACAAGAGGCTCTGGGGATGAGGGCACTTCTCCAGTGTGCATCAAGTCACTGCCCTAATTAATGTTAAGAAAGGAATAAATTATTTATTCTAATTTTCAGAGGTTTGAGAGATGAATGCTTAGAGGCAGCAAATTTGGCAGTTTCTACAGCCATATCAGGTTCAAAGCCAGCCAGCTCTGGATGGATTAGAGGATGTCAGCTCTAAATTCACATATTCCCTAATTTTAAGGTCAGAAAGCTTCTGTGTTCCTCTAGCTCATACTAGACTCTAAAAGCTGCAATTGCCCTGAAGCAGGTAGGGCAACAATGGTGCTGTACCAAGATATCTTCTGATACTCCTATGGAATTTGGAGGATTTGGCAGAGCTGCCAGAGGAAGAACTATCCTACTTTTTCCCCTGTTCTCCTTGGGTTAGCTAGCTCTCAGAGAAACTGGATATATTTTCTTCATAGATGACTTGCAGTTTTCATGCTTCATAGTTGCCTGGTAGCATTCCTACCCTATTTTACACTGGTATTTTTCCCAGAAAAAGGCCTTCTCAACAGTGCTTGGGGTTCTTTTGGTTGTTTGTAGGTTTTGTTTCTTTTTCCTTAAGAGTGTACTGTTTGAGGCTGTATTATCTGTCTGGCTTTTCAATTATCAAAGCCAAAAAGCAGCACATGACAACACCTCATGAGTACTCAGTGGGACACCAGATTAGCAGAGTTCCTGCATCAAACTGGAGCTGCACTTTATAAGTTTGGGCTTACACAGGGCACTAGGGTTGGAGAATGAATCTCAGATCAATCCAGATTGTTACACGAGCCAGTAGAGCAACCCACACACAAAAAAATTCAACTGTCTGTTCCATATCCCACAGACAACCATGAAATCTGATTTTACAACTCTTTTATATCACATGGGTTGGCCATTTCACTGTACAGATGTGTTCATTTCATGGCTCATTAGCACTCCTGCTGTTTCATAAAGCACCAATACTAATTTTAAATATATTTCTCCATATCCTTCAAAATTGGCTTAGAACTTTAAACTACTAATAGATCTGAATTAACATTAGAGTTAAATATCTACACTTTTCCCCCCCATGGCAATACTGAAGTACTACTTTAAAATTATATCGCTTATTATTATAAAAATTATAAATACATAAAATAAATATCTAAAAACTATTTTCTCAAGCTGCAACAGAACTCGAAGATGTTTCCTTTCACAGTCATTGCAATGTAATTTCCTCGTGAGAAATGGAAGTAGAACTCCCTCTGACCATCCAGACTCATGTCCTTGTCTCTTGTATGAACTTCCCCATCAGTTCTTTCCTTCCTCTCCCAATTTCTTTGTTTTATTAACTAAACTTGACCATTTTTTTCTATATTGTTTTAAAAGAAACAGAGGATTGGAATATGAGTCATTTGGCAAAGAACACAGTTGCTGCATTTACTTTCTGCTTTTTATTTTCCAGGCAGGATGTGCAAGCTCCAGACATGAAGCAGGATTAGAAATGCCAACCCAAATGTTGGATTTGCCACCTACTAACACCCATGGTGTCACCCAGCTGCTGAGAGACACCCGAGATGTCACCCACCTGCTTGCTCCAATGCAACCATGGTGGCCTGCTCGATTAGGTCGCGCTCGATGAAGCTCCTGAAGTCCTCGCTGTACACGCTCAGGTCTGGCAGCTGGAATGTGTAGATGGGCATCTCCAAAGGGAACTGCTCATTGCTGCAGTCATTTGCTACATGGGAGCGAGCAAGGGAGACTATGGCTGAGCTGGCATGGGAAATCCCTCTGGAAAGACGCTTTTCTGTAGAGAAACCAAAGAGAAGATACAGCCTGCAGAAAGGGCTAGCAATGTAAAAGCTGGTGAATGCACATTCATTTCACTAGGAATTTATTCCATGTCTTCTTTGCTACCTTTTCCAGGTTATTTCCCTGCTGTAAAAGATTGCTTGTTCCTATTACAGGTCCTTCTGGCAAGCCAGAGGATTTTTTTCTTGATCTATCTTAAGTTTTCAAAGATTCATTGGAAGAAAAATTTACTGACAAACAGATGATATTCAGTTAAGGTTTTGAACTCCTAATTAAAGCTTACTTTAACATAACATATCACTAATAGTTTTTTAAAGACATCTCAAACTGACTAATTGTTATCTTCAATCAGCTTTCTTGCAGTTTGTAAACTTTTTTTCTCTAATGGATCAAAGTCTTTCTAATTCTGAGAGTTAAACTGCACTCCCTAAATTATCCTAAATTCAGGGAGAGGGCAGGAGGTTTGATTTAGCATTTGTGTCTTCTCCCTGTATATCTCAGCTAAATCCCCTAAGGGTTCTGAAGTGCAGGGCAGCACCTCCGTGTGACATGCCCTCACTGCCACTCCATCACCCCTCCCAGCACAGCCCAGTTCTCCCCTGCTGGCTGCATTCTCCACCCCTTGGTGCAAACTAAGATGCTCCTTTCCTTTCTCTGCTCCTCCTTGAACACCCCTATGTCCACCTGTCAGTCAGAGGTGGCTCTCTGACCAGGAGATTCTCAGCTACACACTGAGTTGGTAGCCAAATTGCTGTCAGTCCAGGTAGTCAAAGCCAGACAAACCCCCACACTACCTACTGCACCCACTAAACATCAGATGGACATTTCAGTGCAAACTGTATTCCAAAGAGGCTGAAGGGACATGGTTTTATCAGCTATGCTGCACTTCCTCCCTTTATTTGTATTCAGTGCTTAAAGGAGTCATAAGAAGCACCACGGTTCCTTTTCTACTGATGGAAGTCAGCAATTTTAAAAAAGCTTTACTCAAACTCCATAGAACTGATGCTATTTCCTGCTTAGTAGGAGGGAAGAGCCAGCAGGAGAAGGGAAGCCCTTCTGTTCCTTTTAATGGCTGCACAGAAAGCAATCACTAGGCTACTGCTATTACCTGCCTACATGACAAGCTGTCAGACCTGAGATGTATTTTGGTGCAAACTACAGCTTCTTGAGAAATTAATAGAAAAAAATTGCAACCCAACAGTTGGAGAGAGAGAGATCTGAAATAAACCCCATAAGAGGTCTGCAAACAAAAAAGCAAATTCTAGTGCTTATCATTTTGTACTGGAAATTAACTGTTAGAGGTAGTTGACTAATTTTTCTCAAGGTTTCAATTTCTATTCAGCAGGGGATAGGAGGCAGTTTCTGTGGAACCATAAAATAATGAAATTTTAAAGTTGAAAGTTATTCATAGTCTTCATACACGCTATTCACACACTGTGAGTATGACATACAGATTTTAAAACATTTTTGTTTGCTTTAATAAGCATAGAAAACTATATACAAAAGTGGTATGTGACATCCTCTAATTAACTCCTTTCATGAGCACCACAGCACTGCTTGGGGAAAACATATTTTACTTAAATCACACATTCAAAGAAAACAACTTGCAGAACTGAGACAGAGCTCACAACCACTAAAACATGAAAAATAGGGTCTAGCAGCAGCTCTGAGCCCCATGACAATGACACAGCTCACACACTGCTTGCATATGGCCTCCTACTCTCTGCAGCCAAGCACAACTCCCAAGCAGACAGGTGAGAGACGTACCTGGCCCCTGAAACCCCACAGAGGAGCTCTTACCTTGGGCAATGTCATCCTGCCTTTGCAGGCAGGGCCTCTCAGCCTTGGTCACCTGGGGAGGCTGCTCTGGCTCCTGCTGCTTGTAAAACCTGCCCTCGTTGAACACCTGGGGCAGGTTGGCCGTGTGCACCTGCCGCAGCTGCTCATAGTCATTCAAAGCTGCAGTCAGGTCCCAGTTCTTGCCTGCAAAACAGCAAAGGAAGCATCTGTTCACCTCTGTCTGGGGAGCAGCTACCCCCACCACCCTCCTGGGGCCCACCCACCCAGCTTGTGGCATCCCAACACAGCAGCACTGTGGGAAGAAGTGTCAATGCCAGCTACCATCGAGTAAAAGCCACCATCCACTGCCCTAATCTCATCCACAAACCCAAAATCTATGACACTGTGTCACAGGAGGTGACCTAGGCTAGGACTTCCCTTGCTCAGATTCCAATCAAATGGCTTCAGAAACCAGCAATTTATGATGAACTCTAAATCCCACTGAGAGGGAGCAACAATTTGCAATTGTGTGGTTGTATTAATAATAAATAACAATTAGGAGCAATGATGGAAAAACAAGAGTGATAGCCCAAAAGAGTGAGAAACTTTTTTATCTTTCATTTGCAGAACAGCTATAATGCAAACACAAAACACTTTAGGTCCCTTTATCTCACACATGAATTTGCTCTCTTAAAGGTTTTAAAAGCCTTTTAGAAAGCAAGTAATATAGGAGAGTATTCTGTAACAAAACTTGCAGCAAGAGACTCAATGAGTGTGGTTCCATGTCTGTGGGAGCTGCCTGTAGAATCTGTTGTCAGCAGAGAATCCTCTAAAGGATTTGCTTCCACCTTCCACTTCAGCATATTGCTCTGACCAGCAACCACAGAATGCAGGCCAATACCCAGAGATGCACAAGTCTGTTTACTACAGGTGATGAAACAGGACTTGTCATTCTCAAAACAATATGAAAAACATGTTGAGATGTCTGTCTGATATTTTCAAAACAATCCCACGAAATTAAGATATAGAGATGTCTACCATTCTCCAAGTACCTGTTTCTAATTGCAAAATTAAAAATATTTAGTAACAAGAAAGAGAGACCCTACAAGTTATACGAGACTTTCAGAGCATTCCATAAGCACTTTTCCTGGCAAATCAAAAGTAACCTGATTCTGACTAATACATGATTTATTATACCATAGAAGTTTGTCATTTTATGTATTTTGAGAAGCTACATTACCTGAGTAGCAGTTAAAGATAACTTACTTGTTTACACCAGGGAGACAAGCTAAGTATAGTACAAAGCAGTTTTAAACAAATAAAAGAAAGCCTTTTACTGTTACAGTCATATCTGTGAAGAACAAAAACCTAACTGAAGAAGAAAAAGAAGAGCACAAACAGCTGGTTCCTATAGGTAACTAAAACTACCTCGGGTTTTGAAGTACTAGCAAAACTCTGAAAGGAGAATTGGTATGATTGAGCAAGAATGTTATCTAGCTCCTGAGCAGACTATAATATAAACCACCATGTGAGCCATATAAAATTGTTCTGTAATGCTGTAATTGCTTATTAAAAAGTCTATAGGACAAAATGTAAATGCAGTGAAAATTTTCAGAGATACTGGAACAAGAACTTCAGTTATAGCCAGCATTTGTTCACTAAAAAAATCCCATGTAGAGTGAAAGGCTGTAGTCCAGGCAGGGCTCTGCTCTAACTTTACACACATCCCAACCAAATTACACAACTTAAACTGGCAGAACCATGAGTGTCTTTGCAAAAAAGAACTGCTTTTCTTTGGTTCTTGTTTTAAGGTACTTTAAACACATTTTTTAATAGTTCTCAACCATAAAAACAATAAAGTAAATTTTAAAAAAAAGTGAACATGACAATAAGTATAATTCTAAGAAATGTGCTTTAAACAAAACATTATTATTCTAGTATTGGCAATGCTACAAACCCAGGACCCCCAGGAAAACCTGGATTCATTGAGTGCAGACCCTGAGTATCAGACCTGTGGAAGTAGAACACAGACAGCATTTCTCAGGGCATTCCCTGCAGTTCCCCTGCTCAAAATTTTTTCATTTTCAGATTCTGAAGCTAACAGAAATCCCAGTGCATGTGCTGTAAGTGGCTGCTGTGTGACAGGGCTTTGATGTATGTAAGAGGAAAGCAGAAAATCAGCAGACTCACAGAAATCCCGCTGGCCTCAGTTTTAAGCCAAATGCAATCATCTTATATAAAAGCTCTGTCATAAAAATTACAATGAGCCTTCAGAAAGCAGGCTCACAGTGTGTTGCATTTAAAACTGGATTGCAAAGCAGCTCTTGAGTTATGCTCCATGGTACATTGTAGCAAATGAACTTCTAATATAGACTTGAAACCTTACAAAAATTAAAATTTCTATATCTAACACAGAAATATTTAGTTTTCAAATCTCTTCATATCCCTGGGGTTGTCCCCATCTCCTGAATCAAAGCACCAATTCAGCACCAAAGCCCTAAACTTCAGAGAACCAACACAGGAAATTAGGATCGGACTCACTTTTCCTAAATTTGCTGGAGCCTCCAAGCATTGAAATGCAAGAAAAAGATTCAATCAAATTAAAGAACATATTCAGCACCTTTCCATCTCCATGAAATAGTGGTTTTGAAAATTAGCTGCCCACACTGCCCAGCATAAGTGCCCCCAGCTACCCTTTCCACTGGAAAGGTGGAAGGTTTCCCCCTTTGCCCCTCTCCATTTGGTTTACACTTTCATAAGTAAATACAAATGACAAATCTTTTGTTTTCCCCATTGCCCATAAAGTAAGAGGAGAATTAATTAGTTTGGGAGAATTAGCAAAGAGAAATCTTAAGTGAAAGTAAACTGGAGGCAACAAAGACAATTAGAGAAAAGAGAACAAAACTAAGGGTTTATGAAAGACACAGAGAAGAAATACAAATAGGTACAAAAATTTAATGCAGTGCAAAATAAATTTTAAGAATTTAACAAATCTAATTAAAAATATTATGTAATTTGGACCACAGGAATAGATTGCAGAAGCAAGAGGCAAACTGGGAGCCAATCAGGAAGATTATTAAATTCAGAAAAGTCCAGAACAGATGATATGAACAAGGATTTCTATCTGTGTGACAGGTAGGTGAGAAAATTTCAGCTGCAAGTTACTGATGATATTAGTGGGACTTGTAGTTGAGATTAACAGAACTAACACTGCCTACCTCTCCTCCTTTAAACTCTGCATACTAAAAGCTTTTGAATTTCTACAACTATCTTTTTACATTACAAACCAAGTTTTGAGATACAAAAAAAACCCCTGAGTTATGCTGGGTTAGAAATGACAAAAATAAGTTCACATAACATGGAAAACAAACACATCCTCCCACCCAAAGCCTACAGAGCAGGTCCCTCCTTCCAGTCTTGCCCCTTGCCCAAGAAGGACAAGTAATAGGCAAATAATTTATTCTGCATAATTTCATCAATTAAATTAAGCCAAGTAAAAGCTTTTGTTGCAATTTGACAGACAAAACCAACACAATCTATTTTTAGACTGTGTTCTGTTATCATTTCACTGTTAGTTATCTGATGCACCCAGTTCACCCACTGCTTCTTTGTTTATATGACATATTATTGTATTTTAAAAGGCATTTCAGAGGCATAACAACATTATTTCAGTGCACACAATCACATCAGATGATAAGCCACTGGCAGCTCTGTATCAGTAACAATTTGATTGCTCCAAACCAGCACCAACACAAGAGGTTTGCAGGAAAGGCTTCTAGTTTTGAATGGCCAGAGAACATCAGTCAGCAAAAAAGCTGGAGGAGCACAAAGTTGATTAGAAAACACATGCAGTGAAATAATGATCAGGGTGCTGAAACCAAATCAACTCATTGACTGCACAGAAAGAACACTCTTACTGAGCAATTGCTTCCTGAACAGCTCCATGTGCTACACGAGTCAGCAGGTGTGCAATTTAACACTCAAAGGTCTCTTCTTTGAGACCATCTTTGAAACCAAGCCCTTCTTGTTTGGACCAAAAACAACAGAAGACCAAAAAAAAAAAAAAAGTGCAGCTGAGCAAGGAAGAGAAGGCTGGTACTGTTGTTTTAATGTCAGAGATAGCAGACGCCTACATAAAAGGGAAATTCAAAAATAAACACAGCTACACTGTGAAGTTTCTGCCCTAAATAATGGTTCCTTGAATAACAACAGGAGGCATTATGAGCCCAAAGAAAAAACAACCATTAGATAATACAATATATGGTCTAAGAAGCCACTTAACCATTTTTGTGTTTTATCTCAAACTAGATTAGCAGAGGGTTAATAAACAAAGTGCTAAAGAACAGCACAACTAGGATTCACCTAAAGAAGCACTGATAAAATTATAGATGCAAAGAATCGTTTAGGTTGGAAGGTTTAGGTTGGAAGATCAAAGAAAAGGTTTAGGTTGGAAAGATCATTTCATTGTCATCTTGTCCAAAGCCCCTCTCCAGCTCTCCTGGAGGCTTTTTAGGTATTGGAAGATGCTCTAAGGATTTCCCAGAGCCTTCTCTTCCCCAGGAGCGTCATAGCAAAGGTGCTCCAGTCCTCTGAGCATCTTCATGGCCTCCTGCAGACATGTCCTGAGAGGGCCATTTGGGGACCAAAGCTACATGCAGCAGTCCAGGTATGGTGTCACATTCTCCAGTACTGCAACCCCAGAGCAACAAGGCATTATTTAGATTTTGGGGTTTTTGCTTTGGTTTTTTTTTCGGCTAAAACATTATAGCTTAGTGGGGTTGTAATAGTTAATAAATCTGTTGTCTTTGACTTTTCAAATAAGGTATAATTAAAATCAAGAGGATTTTATCATTAATTAGTAGGAAAAGCAAACATGCAACTATTACACAGTCCCCCCACTCCCGAAGCTTTCAAATATCCACCCACTCCATTATGTTAAAAAGAACATTTAAAAGGGCAGCAGAAATGCTTGATTTAATGATAAATAAAATGCTGGAAAGGATGAAATACAAGTTGGGAACTAGGAAAGATCTAAGTAGTAAGAACCACAATGAAAGGCAACTTGCAGTAACAACATGTATAGATAGGACTTCAGCAGAGGGAAGTTCACAGGGACAGGAAACACTGCCTGGAGTGAAACAGGACCAATGGACCCAATGGGATCCAGCCATTATGGGACAACACCAACTGAGTGGGAAACAAGCTAACTTTTGGTTAGAGAATAATCTGAGGAAGGCACTGAGCATCAAGACAGTATCTGTGAAATGCACCTGTAAGTGCAACTTGAAGGTAACACCCCAGCCTAATGTAAAGAAGTCTGTTCTTATAACTGCTAACAAAGCAATCTTCAAGTTCAGTTTAAATGCAGGCACTTCTTGCTGTTTGGCATAAAGTAGATTAACAAATATTTAGAGCCAAAAGGTAAGAAGAACTTCAGATGAGCTTTATTCCTTCTGAAAAATCTAATGCAAAAATTAGGATAAAATTAGATCATATGCTTTAAAATAGGATTTAATTTTGGTCAGTGTTCTCAAAGGAAAATAATACAGCAAGGCCATTTTGTTAACACATGCCTTGTTTTCTGCTAGAATGCAAAGTCACTCCAAACTGAACAGGCAGCTGGAAATGACAATTTTGCTTCCTGTTTAATGAGGCATTGGTAGAAGCTCAGCTTCCTCTTCCCATTGCCAAGCCATCCACAAGAGAACTAAAAAAGGAGCCATCTGAGGGAGAGGAGAATAAGAGACTATTTTTGGGGAGTTAGTTTTGTACACTGAATCACATGACAGCACTGTAAATGTCTCTCTCCCTCTCTATGAATTACATGCTTTTCTTTGAATTCTGCTCATGTACATTGCTCTTTGAGATGTCTCTGTACTGCAGTTCTGGCTTGATCCATGGGATCAGTCACCTTTGCTGCTCACATTTCATGACTAGAAAGCCAATCTTCATTCTCCTGAGTTCATGTTCAGCTATGTATCTCTCAATTAAATGCTGTTTGAAGCAGCTATTTTCATACAATGGTGGAATACCCTATCATTTATATAAGTAAATTAAATCATTTATACAAATCAAAGGGCAACTTTTCAGTTAAATATATTATTTTTAAATCAGTTTGTATTATTATTATGATTATTTCACCAATCCTCCAGTACCTGATGATTGCCTACACTGTTGTAATTTTGAAGTATTTCATCCTATGTCTTCCCCCTCTATTCCAGGGGTCACTGCCTGCACATCTTCTGCTCCATGAAAACTGAGCTGCTTTCTCCTGATTTATCAGTGATCTTTATCAGTGATCTCCAAGTTCATCCACATCTACAGCCCTGACACTGTGAACCACATACAGTACAACCTGTTTTAAAGATTAAACTATTTTCTTTAATGGTTTTCTTTCTGCCTAGGCCACATTTTAAGTAGATTATACATAAACACACCAGCATTGCTGTTATTCTATGTGTGAGAGAACCGAGCTGCCAGCCCAGACTATCCAGGAGGAAAAGGGATGTGTCCTCCTCATTCCTGGACATTGGAGAGGTAGAAGCTCACACAGCTAAAGAGAAATTAATTTTCCACCATGCAAAGTTCTTAGTTTATGCTTAAGAACATTTCCAAAGCTGAGTGAGCCAAAGGAGTTTTCCCAGTGACTAGAAGGTGCCTTGCACACAGAGGTGACATCTGGAGTCTTGCAGCTGCTTTCCTGTTCCCTGTGACACGACGCTGATCCATTTCTGAATTCACTCCTGCCTAAAGCAGTGATGCACATGTCTGCCAGCACAGGCTGCTTTTCAAACTGAGATTTCCAAACTTTTTGCTGAGATTGTTGTTTCTGTCACCCCAGTCACAATATTAACCAGTCAAGTGAGGGCTTTTTTTAGGGGGTTTTTATAGAAATCAGCAAAGGCTGAGAATGAAAGGCGGAAAAGGCAGACCCAGTGAAGGTCCACAAAATGTAATTTCTACTCTCTGTCACCTCAAATACACAAGAATGCTTTCAGTTCTTGAGAGCACATAACCTCAGGAAGTGGCAAACAACGTCTCAGAGATAGGAAACCAAACATGAAAGACTCAGTAAGTAATCATCCAAAAATGAAAGCAACAACATTTCTAAACAACAAATGGTTTAGCACGTATGTATAATCCACTAACACAGAATTGGTACAGCTAATGATACATAATTGACATTTATGAACATTAATTTATAATTAATTTGAAATAGCTGTAAGCATCTTAATAAATATGGAAGTCCAATATTAGACTTTTATACCAGATACCAGCCATGAAAATGTTATATAACTATTGGTTTTTTAAATCTCTTTGCCTCTTCATTTCAAAAGCAGAATGGACACTTTCTGAAAGATACATGTCAAGCACAACCAGCAGAATGTTTTCTGAGATAGAGAGACAAGCAGCTGCGCTCAATAAAAAGCTCAGCAGAAGAAAACTGCAGGGATTTTACCAGCAGGATAGGCAGAGAATAGAAACATTAAGTGAGTCAACATTTAGGACAGCTTCTGGCAATGTTGAAAATCTATATGCAGTGTATAGATTTTTAGCTATTTGCAGAACAGCCAGTGTGTGTTTAACTCACCCACTTGCTGCTGGGACGGACAACACATATTGTGCACAACTGTGCTGTGGTTGTAGCAGGACATAATCAAAGCAAAAAAGTTAATATGTTAAAATAATTGGATAAGGGAGCAGAAATTGGTACCCTTGATTATCCACAGGATAGTGAAATTGAAGAAATTTCCCCAAGGATGAACAAAAGAAACTGCATTGACTCTGTAAAAGAGGTGATACTCCATAGGAGCACACTGTGAAAATTCAGTCTGAATAAGTTATAAAAATAGAACTTTTGAGTGGGTCAGAAAGAGCAAAGGGCTATAGGGTCATAGAAGATCTGACCAAAACTTCTGATTACATGGAAATGAGGGTCTACACATGTTTTTTGGCTCCAAGTTCACTATGACCATCATTTTTAGGGCCAAGAACAACCAAATGCTGAAAATTTTGGGAAATATTAGTGCACACCTATTTATTTATGTTTGATTGTAATTATGGACATCATCATTCCAAGGCCAAGTAAAAGGCATTGGCACCATGGGGTAGGAGGGTTGCTCTTCTGAATATTGTTTATATTATTGTTAAGAAGCTACTCAATGGGTTTCAGTTCTGCTCACAGAGAGCTGACACACTGTGAAACTCAAAATGCTGTGAGGGTGGCAGTCCCTGTTGCATCTTTTTTAAAAAAAGGAGAAAACACTCCATCAATCACTGTCTCCCAGCACAAGATATGACCAGTGTTAGAAGTTGCTACACCAAATGTAGCTGCAGCCACAAGTGCTGAAATTGTTGTCTGAGTACATCTTGCTCAGAACTAGCAAAAATCCCTCTTACTTTGAGAAATTCCTGTGTAGGAGGAGATTATTTGGGGCAGATGCATATGTCTATTAGCCTGTCAGAATAATTAGATTGTTTATTGCTTATTTCTTTGTTAGTATGTTCGATGTGAATTTATTCATCTACAGAAATGAGAAGTACAACACAGAAAAACCCTGTTTGATATTTATTTGAAAGCACTGCTCTTTAGAGAAAGGAACACAAGGTAAGTAACTCTTCTGAAAGACCTCTGATAACTAGGAACCCTTTGAAATTTTGGCATTGCTCTATCAGCACAATAACTGACAATCTGTCCTGATATAGCTGAGAAAAATCTCCTCATGTTCTTTTTCTAAAAGACCATCAGACTAAAACAGACTCTAGGCAAGAATGACAGGTTGATCAAATCAGTCAGACAAAACAGAGAGCTCTTAAATATAGCAAGCCTATGCTAATATTCCTTGCTACGCATTGCAAGGTTTTATTTCATGTTTCAGATGACTGGGAAATGTTGCAGAACTGTGTGCATCTCTGTGTTAATAATCTATCATGCCTTATTTCTGAAAAGGCTAGAGTAAAGGAAGAGCTTATCACAAAATGAAAAACTTTCAGCATGCATAAAGTGAAAAACAGTTCTTGTATAAAGGAGATAGGTAACATGAGGTATCTTCTACATCTGCTGTAATTGTTAATTTACTTTGATTTAACACAATTTCTTAGAGTACATTAAGATAAAAAAAATATAAAGCAAACCCCAAATCTCTCAGGCAGCAAGTCCAGTACGGAAGTTTCAAGCCCCCAGAATGACCTTGCAATTTGCAGATATCATCTACTCATTTCCAACCTCCCATCTTCACAATTATTGCTAGCCCACATGAGAAGAAAAGAACAAAGCCAACTACTATGAAATGCTTTCAAATATCAATGGTATCTTTCCACTTTTGAGCCTATAAACGTAAAACAACTACAACAAAATTAATAATAAATAGTTATTTTTCTGATACAGCTTCTTAATTGTTTTTCAATCCAGCCACTTGGTTCCCATGCTGTGTAGGTCAGCTATGCATGTTAACTACTAGGACCCAAAAATACCTCTGGTTTCTTTATCACTGTCCAGTTAACCCTTTCAGACTAAACTTCATACTAAACACAGTGACCTGAGAAAGTTTTACAACTACTTTCAGGCAGATGAACAGGAAAATTCAGCTAAAGTTTCTTCCCTTCTCTCACTGGCACATAAATATTTAGGGCTGGACTCAGTAACTTAAAACACAGCAGTCTAATACTAAGAAATTTTTAAGAGTTTTCTTAAAAACACCTGCCTTAGTATAATCTATAGTCAGCTTATTACAAGAGTTGACTTGGCAAAAATATAAGAAATATCTATTTCCATAGACCAGAGCTCTCTTGTTATGACTGGTTCTTGGTTTAAACAAGCAGGGAACACAGGAAATGGTTGTGTCCCAAAAATTTACCTTCTAGTAAGTCTCTTGCCAGACCTGGTTCTGCCCCTGTGGACCGAACAAAGTCTGACAGGACTGCATCCATATCAAGAGTCATGTGATCATTCAGAGGTGCTGCCAGACATGCAGCAGCAGCTGGATTCACTGGCTGGCTAAAAGGTCTCCATCTGCCAAGGAGAAAAAGAAACAGAGTTTAGAATATACTCCCAGGTGACATAAACCACATTTCATCTATTCCCTAAACAAGATTTTAAAAGCTACAACATACAAATTGCAGCATATTAAAATAAAATGCATTTGTCATCCATCTCTGCCTTAGCCTAGAGCTGCTGATCACTCACACTGGAAGGTTTTCTCTATCTTAATATTTCATATTTTTATTGATTTTTCTTATGTGCAGCTCATAAATAGCTTTGCAACCTGATTCCAATTCAGCTAAACACAAGATCAGTTAATTAAAAGCACAATCACCAGATCATTGTCAATGCTCATAAACTGAGGTTTAGCAAGGATTTAAACGTCTAGAGCTCTTTTGCCTTACTAATACTAACTCACACACAGCAGGGCTTGAGATTTTTTTCTTTTATTTGCCTTGCCAATACAGCTTCTGTAATTCACAGATTCTCTGCTGTGCTGGGTCTGGCTGGGATGGAGTTAATTTTCTTCTCTACTTTTCTAGAACTGTGGCTAAACCAATGTTTATAATGGCTAATATTACAGTAATTTATGAGATTTATTTGTTTTATTTCCTTTTATTGGTGACCAATGCTGTCTGTAGCTGCTGAACAATGTTTACTGTGTTTATGAGCAGTCTGTGGGGAACAATCTTACCAGGGTGCTCTCCTGGGGGCATGATCACCCAGGAACTTGGGTTAGGAAGCAGATCCTGTTTTGCCCCAAGTGAAACGTGACAGTGTTTGGCATAGGGAGTTTTATTGCCAAATCCATAGCCAACAAAAATGTATCTGCTCTACTGCATTTTGCATCTTCTTTTTATTCCTGAAAACAGGAACCTCCTCCTTCTAGGCAATGCTCCTTCCAAACATAAAACAGAAATTAAAGCAGGTACCACAAAAGGAGTTCATGCTAGGCAAACTATTAAAACAGCTGGAATTTAAAACACAGTCATCCCAAGCACATTTCCATACTTCAACCCTGCCTGTACTACTGCTGAAATAGTACAAATCAAAGAAAACAGGATGAAATTAAACAATACACAAGGTAAGGAAAAGCATATGTTTTACTTTCATGCTTGTTATTCACTGGTCAAAATTTACCTTTGGGCATGAATTGTATTTTTCCTGTTGATTCCTCCTCACAGGCTCAGCTGCAACTTTACCTCGTGCCAAGGGTAAAGACTGGCATGGAGATTTTCTTTTAGCAGCAGATGATGTTGGTTGGCTCTTGCTTGCACCACAGCTACAGGGAAATAAACTGTGAAGGAAATTGGAAACCAATTAATTTCACTGAACCCCATATGAAACAGTCCTTTCCTACTTCATGTGTAATTACCTGGTCATACTTTGCCTGAAAAATTGAATATGTTTGCTTTCTTATATACTGCCTTTTTCTGCAAGTACATATACCTGCTACAATGCAAGCATCATTTATCTTCTGCCTCAGGACAGTGGAGTCCTTCTTAGGGGACTGGCCACTGAACCCAACTTAATCCAACAAACTAAAAGTTTGTGGGATATAAAATCACAGAATCATAGAACAATCCATGCTACAATTGGAAGATACTTTTAAGGTCACAGAATCACAGAGTCAATGAGATCGGAAAAGACCTCTGAGATGATCAAATCCAACCCATGACCTGACACCACCTTATCAACTAGATCATGGCAGTAAGTGCTATGTCCAGCCTTTCCTTAAACATCGCCAGAGATGGTGACTCCTCCGCCCTAAGCAGCCTGTGCCAATTTTCATCAAGAAATTCACCCTGATGTCCAGCCAGAACCTCCCCTGGACATCTTAAAGCCATGTGCTCTTATCCTGTCACTGTTGCCTGGGAGAAGAGTGACACCCCTCTCACCACAATCTTCTTTCAGGCCAGAGCAATAAGGTGCCCCTCAGTCCCTTTTTCTCTAAACAACTCAAGCTTCCTCACAGCTCCTCATCAAACTTGACGGTCTGTGGATACCAATTGCATGTTTTTCAGGACTGTTACTAACTCTACCCACTTCACACTCTTTTGGACTCTACCCTGTACCACTCTGTAAGTTTCACATTTTTATATTATTTATGCAAGTGTATCATTATGTTGGGATCACATGAGGATAGCAGGGGAGGTGATTTTTTCCCCTCTATTTTGCCCTGGCGAGACTCATCTGGAGCATTATGTCCATTTCCAGATCCAAAACACAAGAGCGACACAGATATATTGCAGTGAGTCCCATGAAGGATCACAAACTACAGTGGATCACCTCTGTGCAAGGGACACACTTCTAAAAGGTAATCCTAATGAAGATGAAGCAACAGAAGGAAATCTGGAAATATTGAGAAGACTAGTTAAAAAGGAATGCAGATATTTTGGAAAGAGAGCTACCTTAATGGATTCTGGCCAAATTTGACATCTAAGCTCTGTCTCAACTGAATCTGTTCCAATGCAAATGCAGGAAAAAAATGCTATTTTTATTTTTAACAAACACTCATACAGAGATGCACTGTACCCAACAGCACTAATCCATACAAATAGATCACCAGAATCTGAGCACAACTAATTTCTTTAGTGACTACAAGAAAGAATGAAATTAATCTTAGCCAGCAGGACGGAAACATATGGATCAGAATCAAGAAACCTGCCAGAGATGATACAAAGCATTGGTGCATGTCAGATCACCACCAGAAGTGACTCAGTAGTATAATGAGCGTTAATTTAAAATGCACCAGCTGGGCACTCAAGTACAGTCACTGTGTGGGGGCTGGAGTGGTCACAAGTTTGGGGAGCTGAAGTATGTATCAGCTTGGAGAAGCAAATTCATGAGTTGTCTCAGAACCAGCATTACTTTAGTATTTTCAACAATAAAAACCAGACATCCTTCTCAGAGAAAGAGACAAGACCAATCTCTGCATTTATGATGTCACCATTGCCTCAGCATTACCACACAGAATCTACACCCTGAAAGCAAAGAGCAGAGCTGGCAGGATTCTCTCTGCATTTGAACTAACACTATTTTTTTCCCCATGGAAGCTGTTTGCTCAGCTCTCTAGAATTTAGATTTTAAAAAATCCAAACAAAACAACAAGAACCAAACCCAGCAGAAAAAGTCTTAAAATACTATCTTTGCCAGAAAACTACTATCAGCTGTGAAAGCCCACTGAGATGGAAGTGTAAAAAAGAAAATAAAATATAAATTCTAAAGGAGGTGATTCAGAAGGTGATTCAGAAGGCAGGTGGCTCTCAGACCTACTTCTCCCCCGAGAGATTTGGTCTCTCCTCACCTAAGGAACCATCAGCACCATGTTTGCTCTCAAGGGCTTATCAAAGCATTAACACACCTTACACTTTAAATATACACACAGAGCAGATCTAACACTACCATTCACCTCACACCACCTGCCCATGAGCTCCACTCCTCCCGTGGGTAACTACACACACAGAGACAGCTGCAGCTTTCATTTCAAATGGGTCACACACGACACACAAATGTCACTTTGAACCGAATGGAAATTGACACATCTTGGCCATCAAAGCACAGAAGACCTTGGTTTTCACTCGCTTTCTGGCCAAACTTCTTCCCTAAAAAAATTCTTATTTCTACAGTGCAAATACAAGAGGCAGTGAAATTGTTTTATATTATAAGAAAAATAATTTTTAAAGTATTTAAAGAGGAGTTACTGATTAATTTGAAATGTTAAAATGGGTAAATAGGACTTGAAATCAATTTAATACAATCTCAGTTATATTTTTTCTTTCCTTCTTCTAAGTATTTCTCTCTCAAAGCTGAGCCATATTTGGAAGTAAACAGTCTTCACCTGAATCTAAATTTAACTTCTTCAAAATCAAATAGCTTCACCCAGTTAAATGATATGGAGGTTTTTTTTTCCTAAAGAAGCTTAAAGAGATGCACAGAGCTAACTAATGAAGGAAAAGCAACTATGTTAAAATAAATCCCATCCCATGAATCCAGAATAGACAGAGCTGACAATACCAAAGTGAGGAACAGAGAGAAAACAGCACACACTGGACGAATCCTCAGGAAGACAAAACAAGTAAGCTGCAACTAAGATCTTCCACTTCCCCAATTTCCAAAGAAAGGATGACATAACCACCATCAATAAATGCACAGTCTTGGTGCTCTGGGAAACCAGTGGAAAGGCACCCAGCAATTGCATTAAACCAGTTCCCCCAGGCAGTTTTCTTGCTCCTGCAGTGTGCCAGGACTCAGGGCCTGTTTAGCATCGCTGCTGGCTCTCAGCTGCTCTGTCAATGCACAAAGGTGCAGCCAGCTCCTAGGTGCAACCTTCCTGCTGCTTTGGCTGTGAAGGCAGAAAGACTCTTTGTGCACAGTTTGAGAATTTGAAAGTAATTCTTCCTGACAGGCCACGATTCATGGGAAATGCCATAATTCTACAATCTTAATATTATTAAATTAAACCACTCTTTATTAGGTTAAACTATTAGGCAAAAATCTCTAATTAAAGAATCAAATTCAGTAGAGAAGATTTGTTTAGGAGGAGAACAGCAGCTTTAAGGGAAGTGGTAGTTAATACAGGCCACTTAAGAAAGTGGAGATGGTATTTTTTCTGCTAACTGGATTAAAAGGCATTAGTTGAAGAAGCCAAATCAATGGTAATTACCTAAACAAAAGGTACTGTGAACTAGACCTGATGACAAAGTGAGGCATTTATGTTAAAATGTGGACTCTCAAAACACAGTTTTACAAGACAGCATTTGGTAAGGGCTATCTACCTTCTCAAGTTTAAAATACCAGAGCTTTGGAACAAAAGTAAAAAAAAGTAAAAGCTCAAATCAGACATCATTACGAAGGTTTTATCTACACAATGGAACTCAGGAAAATTAACCCAATTAATTTAATTGGATTTGTCTCTATCCATGAAATTCCTCTGCAAACACTTTCATTTGGAAATAAAATACTGCCCTTAATTTGGTTTGGCTTATCTTGCATTAAGTGAGTTAAACTGAATTCACTGGAGACCACTTCAATTATGAATAGGATAGTGCACACAGGGACTTGGTGGGACTTAAGCTGCCCTCTTTAAATTCCTACATTTAGTTGATTTGCATCAATTTTCTCTGGTATCTTGTATACACAAGTCCTGAACAGATACATTAGACACAGAAGTGGAAAAAATAGAGAAAGAAGCTATGCTGAAGAATCCTCAGCTCTGTGAGAACTGAAGGAAGAGCTGTCCAAGAGAACTGTTCAAGTACTTCAAGGCCAGTTCTAGGATAAATACCATCAAGGTTCAGAAATCAACTAGGAAGTATTTTAAAAATGCAGCTACATTGTTATTTGAAGTGTCTACTATTTGCTTACATATTTAAATTATTTCAAGCTAGAGCTTTAACAAAGGACACAACCAAATTATCTTTAGATGAGATTTTTACAACTCTATTTTCATAGAGTTTCAGAGGGTTTTCACAACATCATTTTTCTTACTTAAGAGTGATTATGTTCTCATAAGGAAAAAATGTCACAGATAAACAAGAAATCCATAGAAACAGGGGTCTTGAACTGGAACAAATCAAGCAAGAGACATAGTCTTTTCAGTTAAGGATCTCCTACATTCCTGAATCAGTATTTTTTCAAAATAAAACACCAGTATTTTTTTTTCAAACAAGAAAACATGATATAGATAACAAGATAAAGCAAGATATGGAGAATAAGCCAATTACAATGTTCCTCCTGTTTTATTCACAAGGGCCCTCATAGTGTGGTGGTAATTGTGTTCTAACAGAAAGCAGCTGTGCAAAGGAAAAATGTAATGCCACTGATAGTCAGAACTTCTCTGAAACAAATTCCTTGATTTTAAAACAAATTCAAGTATTAATTATTCTTTTATCTGGGAGAGTGATAAAGAAGTAGGCAGTATTATACTGCACTGGAAAGATGACAATTAGGTTTTCAGATGTTAATCTGAAATTAAAATTGAAAGTAAAATCTTATTAAATGCAGTTTCATTAAGCAACATGCATCTCGTTTAGTAGAATATATCTCCAAAGAAGCAACATGAACAACCTAGATTGCTTCCTCATTGGGAATTTTTTTCCTTATTTTTCCCTCTCATTTTCCTCATTTATAAATTTGTCCCGATGCACCAAGAAGATCTTACACTGAAATATTGAATATCTTTCTCCAAATGCCATTTTTCTTTCTGATACAGAAGGTATTCTGGCCAAAACTCTAAACTTAACAAAGCCTTCTCCCCCAAAGCATCTATCATGCACTCTGCCTGCATAAAATTAACTTCAGCGCATGGAAAGCATGCATTCTGAGCAGCCATTTTTGGGGATCTATAACATGGAGTTTCATTACTTTTTTCCAACCAGCCTCGCATGATGAGTGACCCACTTGGGCCTGTGGGCACCTTGAGAAGCCTTGGGCCCAACAGCCACCACCACCAGCTGAACTCCCTGCAGTTCCCTACATTTTAAACTCTTGGCCCTCCTGTTTCTCCGCTGCGACGTCTGAAATCAATTGTCATAGCAACACGAAGCCGGAGCCTTGATTTGCACTGCAGACCAGCTTCCCGATCAGCTGCTGTCACCGGGGCCGGGCCCACTGCGCAGAGCCCGCTCCTGAGGGGACACCCGGGTAACAGCGGGGGGACACCCGGGTAACAGCGGGGGGACACGGCGGGCAGGCTCAGCCTAAGCCCAGCCCCGCAGTCCGGTGCTGAGGGGAAGGCGCCGGCAGGCCCAGCCCAAACCCAGCTCAGTCCTGAGGGGGAGGCGCGGGCAGGCTCAGCCCAAACCCCGCAGCCCGGTCCTGAAGGGGAGGCGCGGGCAGGTTCAGCCCAAGCCCAGCCCAAGCCCAGCCCGGTGCTGAGGAAGAGGCACGGGCAGGCTCAGCCCAAGCCCAACCCAAGCCCAGCCCAAGCCCTGCAGCCGCTCCCCGCCTTCTCTGCTGCCTCTCAAGACCCAACAGCTGCCGCAAAGGCTGCTCAGATTAGCGCTCATGAGAAGTCTGCTGGGTCCGGAGCTGTAAATAGATACACAGCTGATTAAAGCTGCCTTTAAGCAAGTGGTTAATTTGACTTACAGTAGACTTTAAATAAGAGTTCCTTGAGGCAGGTGTTGGATGGGTGTTATGCTGCTGGTTTTTGGTGATGAAAATAATCCATTTTTGCCACAGTAGAAGGTATGAATAAGCAAAGCTTTGTCCCCTGAGAAATCTGGAAGGAAAAAGAAGAAGAACTAGTGTATTAATCATTACACTTCTGCTATTTGAATAATATTAACTGCCAAAATAGACTTCGTCTTAGAAGCCTAATAGATAGTACTCTTAATACAGATAAATTACCACATACATTAATTTGCATTAAGGATATTACTTGGGCACAATGCAGACAATTAATTAAAAAAGCATTATGAATGTTCAAAAATATCCTTATGGCTCTCCTACATGAAAATGGCAACTTGCACTTTATTTAATGGGGTTTATTTATTTTTAAAAGATACAGCAGTTTCCTTTCCATATAATCTACTCCTATCTCCTAAGAATAAATCTTACTGCTTGGAAATACATAATCCAATTACTATAAGCTTCACCTTATTATTCTAAAAAGCACTAACAATCAGTTTCACTGTTTTTGTATTTTTAATCCATTCACAAAAATCCTACAGTTGTAACTGTGCCCAACCCCATAAAATCTTTTTGTCATGCAAGACATTCCTTCTGATAATACTTTTAAAACAGGCAAAACTGTAATAAGGTGCACAATTTTTATGAATTTGTTAGAATTAGGATATGACAAAAGAACATAACAGTATTTCTTGTTATTTCCTAAATACATACACAAGCAACAAAATCTCAGTAGGTAACGGCTCCCATGCAAAAACTCCCAGTTATCTGTGTGAAACTCAACAGTAACATAAGTACCTAAATTAACAAGTGTCAACTTACCCAACTCCAACTCAGGTGTATGTGAACTAACATATAGGAGTTAATAAGATTACCTTTCTTTTTTTCCTTCACCCTGATATATTTTCATGCAAGAACTATAAATCTTCAATTCTTTGTTGGAACTCATAGATGTAACAAACCCCAGATAACTTTGCACTGAGGCAGATTATTTCAAAGTTCGTATCAGCATAAAAAGCTTAATTTTGCAAAGGAAATGCAGTCAAACCACATTCACCTGTGACCTTCTCTTTATTACCCTCAGGGAACTTAAAAAAAACAACTGTAAACCGCTCAACTTACAGAAGCAACTTTTAAAAACTCTTAATATTTTCAAGGGTGCTTTGACTGCAGGGTATAGAAGTAATCATCAAGTGTGAATATGCCTCCACATTCCCAGCTATGCAATGTTTACAAACTGAAATATCTACACTATGAAACTCCCGTTAGCTATCAGGAAATAACTAAAAACTCTGATATCCAGCCCTCAAAACCGAACGATGATGCTTCTTCTAAGGAGATGTAACTTTTATCATTGCCCTGGACATAAACAAGCAAAGTATATTCCTTTTTTTCCCCAACACATATTTACAAACAATAATTAAAACATTTTTTATAGTTTTGTTCAGCACATCTCCTGCACAGAGTAATAAACACTTCCAACACTCAGTCTACTTATTCTGTTAGGAGTCAACTTATGAGCTTGCAGTAAAATTTTTTATTAGATCACAATTTACCATTTAAACTAAAATAAAAATTATTCCATTTAGCTTGTGGTTGTAAATGCTGTAATGGTCAGGGCACAAGAAGATGCACATAGCTCAGGCCTTTTCAGCCTTTCTCACACATGCAGTTTAAGATGAACTCTAAATACTGCTTACTGTGCTGTATTCCCCAAGAAACTGAAGAATGCTCCCTATATGATCCCAATTTGGTCTGTGACAAACTACGCAAAGATATAGCAGCTCAAAATAAAATTATCATCAGATATGAAAAGGTTCAGGATGGAATTTCAGTTGCAATTCTTTCATCATTTTGAGCACAATTTTTGAATTTATCTTTTTACCTTTGCATGGTCCCTGCAACAGCTTCTGTGTGAAGTTAACAAAGAAAATGAAATGCAGACTGAAGATGCTGCATACATATTGCAAACCAAAGAACTCCATCTCCAACAGGTCTTTTGAAGGTAAGAGTCTGAGACAAAATCAGCTGAGGCCAGAGATCAGATGTTCTTTGTTAAGAATGAATATCCACAGTAACTCTCATTTTTCCCTATTTTTATCTGACATTTCAAAGTAGTCACTCACAAAGAGCTGAAGAAGCTTCCTCCACTCAGTTTCTAGAAATACCTCAATTCTCTCCCAAGACTCTCATGCACTGCTTGTTCTGAACTCAAAAGGAGTTCCATTTCCCACTTCTGCTTCTGACACAGGACTCAAATACTTCCTACAATTTTCTCAGCAGCTTAGGAACAGCTGCACAGTGCTGAAAACCTCTGCCAATACTCTGTTGATTGTGGATCAGCATCTCCCCAAGCGTGAGCACATCTCAAGTGTGTGCTTGCTTCCACTATTTTTGTTACATACATGCACACTGAAGTAGCTGTGAGTCCAGACATAAATCATCACCTCCTGTAACATCAGCTTTGTGCTTAGATTCTGTCAAGACTTGGCTTCTTCTGTGCAAGTTCTATATTCAGTACAAGGCCTTACCCACTGATCATTGGTTCTTTGCAGTTATTTAATTTAGCTCAAGCAACATATGAGGGAAAAGATATCTCTAATAATAGGAAAGCAGTAATATTCAAGAAATAATAAGCTCACCAGCAGGAAGGGGTTTTCATGATAAAGATGGCCATTATTGGTACTACTGTGTCTTCTTAAAGACAAAGGACAAGTACCAAAGAAATGATAATGCTATTCTAGCTATGGAACTGTGTCTATCTGTGTCCGGCAGATGTCTGTGTTGAAAACTGTGGGGGGAAGAATGCAAAATTTGACACACAACATCTGTTTACAGCTCAGCTAGAGAAGATCCACAACTAGCTAATCTTTCATGTTCTTGCAGATCCCTGTGACAGTTGTCACTCCCCAGAGAAAGGCAGCACCTCAATGATCTAACTTTCAAAAGACAAGTTCTTGAGCACAGTCTGAAGTGTCAGCACAAACTCAGTTTCTTTTTTTTTCCTGAGCCTTCATCACTTGAAATCTCTTTATAATCACTGCATGAGAAACACCTATTGCTTTATCTATGTCCTAAGCCTGTAGAGTCTGTCACAAGTTACTGACGAAGGAAAGGATTTCTCCTCCTACCAGAAAAAAGTCTTACTGTGACCAGTGTTCTTGAATGTGAACACATTTCTCCCCTTGCCAGCTTATGCCACTTTGAGTGAGAAAATGTGTGCAGTGGAATGAGCTGACAGGGATATGAAGGCAGAAGCTTAAAGGACATCAAAAGTGTTAGCAGTATGAGCTCTGTATAAATAGTCTTACTGATACAAGTCTCCAAGCATCCTTTATCTTCTTGTACACAGAGATTAGAGGAAAGCTCAAATGCTTAATTGTATGTCAAGTGCACAGTCGACGATTAAGCGTTCAGTATAGACTTTAAAAATGGAGTCTGAAGCACATCCATGCCTTGACCAAGACAATTCAGCTGCTATTTTAAACACAAGGCTTGACTGTCTGTTACTCTGCATGTTATATTGCTCCTCACATTAAGGCAAAACACACAATGGTGGTTTTTTTGACATTACGTACTCTTAAAAATACTAATCCACTCAATTGGTTCATCCCACAGCTTCAGTGACAGACTGATGAGAAAGTTCTCTCTCTTACAAGAACGCTAAAAATAGCAGCAGGATTGAACTTCTGAAATTCAGATTACTTACAAGAAAGCAAGTCCTTGTAAGTCCTTAGGTGCACATAAGAGAAAAAATAGCAAGCTATGAGCAGGCATTTGTGTAATGTGCTGGAATTCAGCAGAAGCTCAGTGTGTGCTGAGCTAAATGAGCTCCAGCAGGGAAGAACACAAACACACAATGCAGCAAAACAGAACTGGGTAATTTCCCCCCAACCCTGAGATTCCCACCCTTATTTCTGTGAAACATGATGTTCCTCATCATGAATTTATTTACTGCATTTAGTTTAGAAAATGAAACTAAGAATAGAAGACTAAATTCCTTTTTGTCCTAAAAAAATATCTATCATTTAATATTATCTCCAGGATTTTAAAACAGCGAGAGATACAAATGAGTAAATAAAAATTTGAGATATGGCATCTAGAATGTTTCATTTCATAACATTTTCAAGATACATAAGTACAGCAACTGGGGTTTCACTTAGATTACATAAGTAATTGAAAAGTCCTGCACTAGGGAAGCCATTCAGTGAAATGAATGTGAAATTATCTAGTATTAAGAATGGTTGTTCATCAAAATTTTTTACAATAAAGGCCCTAAACAGTAAGAAAAATCCCTCTTTCATTTATTCAAATCAACGAAGACTTAGTTTTCTCTAGCCATAAATAAAATGTAGCTACCTCTACAGTTATGATTTTTCCTGTAATTCAGGCAATATGAAAAATAATAATTAACAGGAAATACTCAGGCTAAACAAGGAGAACTAAAAGCTGATGAATCAAGGAAAGTGTGATAAGGAAGCATGCAGCAGAATTGTACACACAAAAAACAGCAACTAGCAGATATTCTAAGTTTGATGTTAAAATAGCCTAATTTCTGACCAAGTTCATCAGGATTGATATTCAGCATCTCTAAGAAGTAGCCCATTAGTTCTAATTGGCACTGTCATCATCATCTATTATTGCATTCTATAGAAAAGCAGGACATGGAATTAAATAGCACTGTACACACTAGGAAATTCATAATGCCAGGAAAAAACATATGGAAAAGGCTATTGATTGCAAAACAGAGCCTGGGGATAGGGGAATAAAACCCTTCACTACACTGAATATCAATGTCTAAAGGCAACGGCTAAAAACACCAAAACAAAACAAAACAAAAAAACAAACAAAAAAAACCCCCCAAAAACCAAAAAACTGTGTCTGCATTTTTAAACTTACGTACCAAATTCACATATGAAAAGAGCACCCGTAAACTATCTCTCTTAATCTCTTCTGAAACAAACAGCTCATCATGAACTCCCAGACAGGAAAAAGAGAAAGGAAAATACAAAAGAATTTGCAGTCTCCTTGAGCCTTAGCTGAAAAACGTGATGACAAACTCACTCTAAGGAATTAGGACATATTTGTAGAGCTTACTGCAAGCTTCAGCATATAAATATCTTTCAATTTAATCTGCTGCAGAGAAGAAGATTTATATATTTTTAAAACATCTTAAATTGGACTCTGAAAGGATTTTAGAAATACCTGTATTTTTCCCTGCATTTTGTCATAAAAGCCCTGGAAAGTTGACAGATACATTAAAAAAAATCCCTTAAGCTATCCAAAAAACTATTCTCTTTCAAACATTTAAATTTTTTTCTTTGTTTTAAAGACATGGATCAAACTCCTCTGCTTTGCTGCTGATCAGAAGCCAGATGCATAGCAGAGCTGATGGGAAGTTGTTGCTGATTATTTTTAGAAACAAATGTTTCAGCGCTTTGGACAATACCTACTGTCAATTTATTAGAAATTATTCAAAAGCTCATGCAGAAAATGGCTCTGCCTGACTAGCAGGGCTGCTTATTAGCCAGAAATGCAAGGAGGAGAGAGAGAATTCTCTTACTTTAGGCTCAGAATACAAAGTTGTGGATGTGGAGCAGGAAGGATTTCAATGAAGATCTTTAAGTTCATTTAGGTTTTCTATGAAGCACAAGGGGCTGTGTGGGAAGGAGGGAAAGAGAGAAAATTATGATGTGATGCAGGGAGTTGGTCCCACAACAACAGATCAGTAGTGCTATGGAAGAGAGATGCCCAACAGACAGACAAGACTATAAACCACACATGTATAAGTGTTTGGGAAAAACCTCTTGCTTTTCTGTTTGCTGAACCAGTCGATTAACCAGCAGTGTTCTCCATTTCATGACAGACAGAATGAGCTCATTTCTGGGAGCTGCAGTCAGTACACACTGAAAAGCAAACTATCTGTGGGGAGTTCATACTTGAAAATGTAAAATGGCACAAGCTGAACTTTACCCAGCTGATAATAATTTGGTTTTTCAAGCACTAGCTTTAAAGTAAAAGTGGTATATCAAAAAAAGAAGCCACCACCATCAAACAGTCAAATATTTAAACTTGGATCAGAATCATGCCACTAGTATTTGTGTTTTAATCAATACAGAAATGGATCTGTTTATGTGCATTGTAATATATGCAACCCAGAAACTACACTGCAACTATTTTCTTATGCATAACAACAATGGTTTTTTTGATGATGATCTCTGTAGATTGGAGACTAAATAAAAGTAAGAAAAAGACCCCCAATTCCATACATAGATTTCATCCAAAAGAGATTTAGCTGCAAAGAACTTCTTGGGCAATTTCAAACAGTCCTGAATCTGACCTGTCAATTTTTACACAACTTGTGGGACTGAATACCTACTCCACATATACAAATCCACATTTGCTTGATTAAATTACACTGTCAGTCTCCTGAAGTAAAACCACAGTCAAATGGCCCAAAGTTATACAAATAATCTCCAGCAGGAGGTTGAAAATCTGTCTCTGTACCTTCTCTGTAATTCAAATGATAGAATTTAAGCTCTCAAACAGAAAGACATTCAGAGAATTTATATTATAATTGCAGTTGCTACTTAGAGATAAGCAGTAAACGTTCCCATAATACTGTACCTCTGGAAAGTCAGGTACTTAACAGAATGTCAGACACTTAGCAGAATGCCACTCCAGCCACTCTCACTCCTGAAAGCTGATGTTGGAAATCTTCCTGTCCTATCAGGCCTTCTACCAACCACCACAAGAATTTACTAAGGGATGGATTTGCTCGCATTGTTCTCCATTCCTTCCATGAACTAATCCATCTGTTCAACACTGAGATGAAGGCACACACATCTATGGGAGCAAAGGCTTCAGCAAGGGCCTTTTTTTTTAATGTGACACAAAAAGAAAAAACCTGGCTGAGAAAACAGCTGAAGTGCAAGAACTATATCACTTTACCTTGCTAACAGGGAACAGCAGCAATGAAGCAATGTTTGTAGTGGAAAGATTGTAGACCTTGGTGGAGCAGGAAGAATGGACTGCATGTATTGCTCTGAAGAGTGCAATGTGCTAAGGAAGAGCAGGGAGCAACTGCAGTCTTTTTCCTTCTCCTGCATCCATATTTTAAACAGTGAAAAAAAACACTGAAAACTTTTTCAGCTCCCTGCTCATTGTAAGTAGAGGTGTAAAGATTAAATTTGGGGTTTAGCTTTTATAGTACTTTTGCTCTCCCTTCTTAAGCCTTGGAAACTTTCTCCTGGGCATTACTAAGCTGGCTATGATGCCAAACAGCACAATGTATATACTATGTACTCTGAAGGGAAATAAAGAGAAACACTTAAGCCTTATATATCATTTGCAATGTGCCACAGCACTTCATATCCAGTATTCTTGCAGAAGGCCTTAAAAATAGAAAAACAGCCTTGTGATTGTGAAAGCTAGGAATAAAGTTAATTACAATAGTACATCAGAAGCTGAACTAACAAGCATAAGCATGATAAGCCACATACAGTCCTGTGATCTTCCAAATTTATAAATAGCTCCAACATTTTTCAGAAATAGAAGACAGATTTCAATGCTGAAGGTGCCAACCTCTTCAGTTTTACCTGGACCCATCTATCTACTTTAGGTTAATAACAACACACAAGAATCAGCATACTTCAAGGTACACTTATTATCTATGAATTCACAGAATGAATAAATTAGTTCCATATGTAGAAAACTTATTTGGGAAATCCTATCAGCTTTGCAGAAAATTGCTCTGCAAGCAGCAGAGACAAGGAAGCATAATTTTCTTTGGATTTCTGTCCTTTAATATCCCAAATTTGTGCAGCCACCACCACATACCAGAGTTAAGCTGAGACGTGTATGCAGTTCTGTCCAACAGTGTAAAAAAGAAGTACTGTGCTAATTTCAGGGATTTTTTTCTCCACCAGCTAAACTTTCTCACAAGAGACAATTGGCTTCCTCTTGGGGGGCACCTCCTCTCAGTAATGCTGTAATTGTCACAAGAATCAAAACTGTATCTAATTGCCTCATCATAGTATTGATCAATCTAGCAGATGCTTCCAGAATCAATGAAAAAATACTGAAATTATTTCTTGTATGCAATAAAAAACTCTCTTAACAACAATGGCTGAAAAAGTGTAAATCTCTCTTAATTTCTCCATAAAGGGAAAGGTCATTCCCTCACAAAATAAAATACCTCACCATAAAAATGTTACATATAAATAAAACCTTACAGAAGAAAGGCCTTGTAAAATCATGCTTAACTTCAGTTAAGCTAACAAGTAACTTGATAAGTTCCTGTGAGACCCTACCAACTTTCATAAAAATGGAATTCCATAATGGTAGAAATTTACTTATTTTCATGAGAAAGAATTCTAAAAGTGTAACAGTTTTTAAAGGTGCTATTAACTATCCTAAATCGTAAAGAGAAAAATGCAAACATATCTAAAAAGAGACCTAACAAAGGCATAATCACCTCTAGCAAACTAACTAAACAGGGTAACAGCTAGTTACCAACCAATTAGAACCAGACACAAGACTTTTAAAAATACAAAAAATTTAAAGCTATAGATAAAAAAAGAGACTTTTTTCACTACTTATAAAGTATATATCTCATCTCTCTCTAATGCAAAACATAATGACATAAAAATTTATCCAATTACTCACATAACTTTTCAACCAAGACGTTTTAATAAGACATCCTTTTAATCCCTGCCTGTTTAATAAGACATTTGGTAGTTTATTATACCAACAGTGCACAATTCATTTTTGTAACACAGCAACAATAAGTAACACAAATTAAACAGTCAAATCTCATAGCCTCCAGTGAAACAATATTTGGAATATAATTACATGCAGTACACATTTTGCAAAGGATGTAGATTCAGTTCCAAATTTAGCAAAATATGACCAGGAAACAAGTATCTGGAACTTCATCACAGTGTGTATTTGACCCTTTTCAGTCCTGAAATTTACTATTTGCCAAATGTCATTTCAGCTTATAAGAGTGTCAAGGCTCCTCTAGTCCTCTCCTGCTCCATGAAGAGATGCTTTTAGAATCTTGCTGGTCTAATTTACAATGTAACTTATTTTAGTTACTCAAAACTTTATTCTCTCTGGGTAAGGCTTCCAAAGATTTTAAACATCCATGTGAAACAAATTATGCTTTAAATTTACAGAGGTAGTTCAAAAGAAATGTGAGAGGAGATTATTTACTTGGAAACAAGGTATTCCCTGTCTTCTCTGTAAACTGGCTCTTTCTTCTTTTAGCAATACAAACAGTGCCAGCTTCTCCAGACATGCACTCTCTGCCCTTACACAGAAGTTAAAATCACCAAGAGATCGGGTATGCATAGCTTTTGTCTAATTACTGAAATCCTTTCTGGCTTTGCAGGAGAGATAATTCAAAACCACATGAATTTACTCATAAATATGACTTTAATGAACTTGGGCTGGACCATAATTTAGTTGTGCAATGCTAGAACTCTACAACAGAACCCATGCAGCTTCTAGAATGGATGGACATATTTATTTTGAACCATTCTGATTTTAAAGGTTTAATACATTAGAAATTAAAGTGTTTCTAACCACCCTATCTAAAATAGTAATACCTCAAGAGAGACAAAGATCATACTTTCATCATGCAGCCACTCTCTATTTTTGTCTGCAGACAACAAGCTGATATGCACATCATATTATTAACAGTAAACCAATGAAATACAAATTCTCATGAACTTCATGCTAAGTAACTATAAAAGGAGTGTATAAATACTATCAAAGTATACTACATCAAATAATTAAACTGTATCCTTCTACTACTCTATACTGGCAATTTTCATGGATTCAAATTCTTAGATTAAGATATATTTCTGTAGAATGACAGGATCTTGCTCTAAACTGAACCAGTTCATATTTTTAAATTAAATTATATTCTGATGGTTAGATTGTCCAGTGAGAACATTTTTTTAAAGGATACATTTCATTCTTTTCACCCAGGTCTAGAACTACCTATCTTGGAAAAATAGGTTTACTATGAAAAAGAGATCTTCAAGACAAAGAAAAAATTCCTGAAATTCCATGAGAAACTACCTTTGACAGTACTAGCTAAGAGAAGAAATACACTGGCCTGAAAAGCCAGTGAAGTTTGCGCTTTAGATGCATGGATTCATGGTAAAAAACAGATTTGAACAGTTTGTGCAAGAGAGAATTAATCTCATTTCTCACTGTGGAATAGGTCTTAGAGGTACTTTACTCTAGTTCTAATATATAGCAAAAGTATTTTGCTTTCATGAGAACTGAGTAAACTAATTTAGTTCTCACTGACAAAATAAGTGATGAAAGCTGTGAAGGCATGTAGCAGAGGTAAAGAGCACTAACTGGAATATTTATGTTTTCTACATCTCCATGGTTGCATTCAGTCAGAGTATGTACCTCATGCCATAACAATATTGTTGCTATTATGTATTATAATTGTCTGATAATAGACAGTTATTAAATAACCAATCCAGCTAGAAATTAAATCTTGCAATGACAGAGCATTGCCTGTAATTACAACACAGTTCTACTTCCATCCATGTTAGGCAGTGCTGCTTAAGTATCCTAATGCAGCAGTTAGTCTGTATTAATTGTATGTTAATGAGAATTCCTAGGAAAAATTCAATATTGAAATTGAGACTATAATCAAATGGTACATCATCTTAAATCAGTCTAAATTGAACAGTGACTGCCAAATGATGAATTCAAGAGTAAGCAGCCTGTAGTGGCAGGTAATGTGTCCCAGTTACTTGCAAAACCAAATGCCACTACTCTATAATAAGCCAACTTCTATAAAAATACTATCACAGCAACAACCAAGATGGCACTTAAATAAAATGAAATAACATTTGTGTCTTGTCACTCTGACTACAAGTTAAAGTAACTGCATCAAAAAATTAAAAATGATAACCACCTCCTCACTACAGAAAGGTTCTGGGACATGGCCTACATCCCAAAGAAGGCAGTTTCCTAACAACTCATAGACAGGAGTTCGTTGTGCTGTGGGTGATGCTGTCACCAGCCCTGCTGGAAAAAGCAGCTGCCTGATGCAGATGTGTAAAACAAACCACAACCTGGAAATTCCTTTGCAAAGGAGGAGCAGCCAGGAAGCTCTTAGAGGAAGGGTAAGAGATACTTGGTCTTATTTACAAGTCAGAGCCCCATCTTCCTCAAGTAGACACTGAGCTAAGGAGGACCTGAAGGGCTCCCACAGTTCAAGACAGTAACACAACAGCACCTGTGACTTGAAGATTTAGCCACCTAAACCAGGGCATCAGGAGACACAGAGAATAATAAGTTCTGTGAAGTTGGTAAAAGGAATATTCAAGAAGGATCTATTTTTACAAAAACAATTAATAGCTTAGAAGAGACTTATACCATTAAAAAAATTATACAAAGTGGAATAATAGATAATTGAATTTCCTCCTCTTTCTTCAGGTCTGCAGGTTCCTTGGTTTACTCTAATTTTTCCCTCTTCCGAACCTTGAAAACCAAAACCGAACAGAACCAGACAGTTCAAATGCACAAACAAGATACAATAGATAAATATGAAATCAACAACACACAAGAATCAGCTGGAGAAGGTAAACTACATAAGCCATGCAATGTTACAACTTCTGAAAAATAAGTTTAGAACATTTTTTCAGTTAAATTAGGCACATTAGGCAAGATTAGAGTCTGACTTGTCTTATGCAGGAACTGCTTATCTCTATTTGACTACTATCCCTAGCAGGAGAATGGAATTGGCTGGAGCCACTGCCCCAAATAAAATAATCACTTTTAAAGATTAAAGAAGCCATTAACATGGATTGACTTTGTCCCAGCAGAGCAGAGCAATGCAATCTGCTCAGTGCTGGTGATCCGGCAAGGACAAATCAAAGCAGTCTGACACCCAAGTTGAAAGACAGGGACTTGCAGATGCTGAGTGCAGTGTCCAACTCACAAGGACTTCTGAAGTGACAATGGTTCCAGAGGAAATATTCAATATTCAACACATGGATACAGCTGCTTCTCCCTTATCAAAATGGTACTTATACAATTCTCAGCAAGAATCCCTAAGGTTTTACTAATACCATACTTAATCCTCAAAAGCTTAAATAAAATCCAGTATGCACAGACGAGGGTGGAGCTTGGAAAAAAATTGTCTAGCAGCTATAGAGAAAAGTGATGAGCTCAGCAATAGTTCAAGAGCCTTAAGACAGTTTGAAACATCAAGTCCCACTTCTGAAAGAAAGAGACAAAAAATCTGTGTTCAAGCAGAAACAGACATGGAATCTATGTTCAAGCAGAGACTTCTGGCAGTCAGAGACAAAAATAAAACAAAACAAATAAGTCACCCCCAAAACAACACAGGAACTGGAGAAATTCATGCTTGAAAGTAGGAAACAAAGATTTGTGAATTCTAACTTTGCTCTTTTGCTTTTCCACGCTCAATCCAGTCTGTTTACACATATTTGGTATGAAGGTTTGCTTGAAAGTAAACATTTTTCAGAAGATATTGTATTTGTTTTTGTTTAAATTAATCCTAAATTAATTCAAAACTGTCTTTTTTGCAGATGCACAAGTGCTTAGGCCTATCTGAGTGCAGTATGTGGGAATCCTCTGCCCAGAAGCTTGACCTGATGCATCCATACAAGGTACTGAGATGATGTGAAAACTGAGATAACACAGAAGTGGGAGGCAATAAAGAAGGCAAAACATGAGACAGAATTATCATCATGAGGAGAAGGGCAATGCTTCCATAGCAAACTATGTGTCATTTCTCTCTATTGCTATTGACAAAGTTTTTTGCAGTGAATATCAAACCCAAGGTTAAGCTTCAAAATTAGAAACAAATCCATTAAATGAAGATACCAGGGCAGATACAATGTCCATGCTGCAGTGGTATGTACTGTCAGGAGTTCTGCTGAGACTCCTTCACAATCACAATGAACAATGACAGAAAACTTAATCTGTAGTAGTGGAGAATTAATCTCTATGAGGTATTTTAGAGGGTGTTTAGCAACTCAAAATTAATAATACAGTACACGTGCACTATATTTTAGGATAATGTTCAAGACAGATGCTGTGGTTCCAAATCAAAGCTACAGACCACAGTTTCTCATACTTTTCATGTGTACATGGTAGAGAGGAATAATTTCAGCTCCATTCCATTTGATGCTTTAATTTGCTGAAGGTCCCCCCAAGCACTTTTGTGGACCTCATGTAGCAGGGGAAGCAGAAGCTGAAGGGAAGAACCTCTCAATCCAGCACTGCTGCCAAGGAAGTGTTACGTGTAACAGACTTCCAGGGAAGAAAGAGTTCTGTGTGAAGAGTTTGGTTTAAGCAATGTGATGACACTGAGAAGCTCTACAGCAAAAGCAGGGACAAAATCTGACTCACCATGATAGGCTCTGCTTGCAAAAGTCTCCCTTCTCTCCTGCATGCCCTAACTCATTTTGGTGAAGGCAAATGAGACAGGCATCCACAGCAGCAAACCCACCTTCTCCCTGGAGAAAGGACAGAGAAGTCAGCAAGGAGAAGGCAGTTCAGAGCAGGTAAATATCAGTTACACAGCAGCTCTTCAGCAGACATTGTTCTGTTCGCTGCCCTGACCAAGGGCATCGCTCTGGGGATCTTCTGTTCAAGCCTCACATTGGGTTGCACCATATTATTACAGAATGAACTGCTAAGAAACACAAAAGCAAAGAAAGAAGCTCCAAACAGCTTCAGCAGTGACACAACTGCAGCATCAGTTTTACATGGCAAAGATATGGATGGTTTTAGGAACTTATGCAGCATCCAAGCTTTAGGAAGCACAGATAAAGGTTCATTTAATGAGTAACTGCATCATCCAACAGCTCTGTGTAGCACAGGCAATAGGCATGCTAGTAGCCTGTTAATAATTTTAGTTGGGTTTTTTTGGCTGGCTACACTTAATTGTTGTCAACAAGAAAAGAAATTAGAATTTTTGTTTTCTTCACTGCATCCTTATGCTCAGCATTCCAAAACAACTACCTGGCAGATGCTGATTTGAGGGGTGGAGGGGGTGTTTATAGGTACTTACAGGAATGAGGTAGGTAGGCCCCTTTTTCTGTTTCTAATATGTTTGCCTATTTAGGAAGGCAGGAGGTAACTGTCCAGCTGATTTACTTCTGATTTTGAGTCTCTGCAGTATCATGTGCCTGTGAGGATGGAGAGAAGAGCAGAATAAAGTTTTGCTATTTTATTCCAAAAGTGACACTCATTTACTCTTCTGCATCCATTTGTCATACCCACTGCACACTCTGACCCTGAAATACTTCCCTGGTAGCACTATTATGGAAAAAATAAATCTGTGCTATCTACATCAGATGGCAGCTTCTTAGAAATCCAGCCACCTTCCTATTTGGCTTAGATAAACAGAAACACCTCAAAATCCAGTTCAGAGGGCTGGTTTTCTAACAGTTTAACAAGTTCTATGAGTGGCAGAACTGAGTAAAATATTCCAGTAGATCCAATATATTTAGCCCCTTTCTACTTATGAAAAATACACCTGCAGATTGAAAACCACTCATTTTGTTTAAAAAAGTAATATGATTTAAGACCCCAAAACCAACAAACACTGCAGACTGATCTAAAAGAATCCTCAGTATTAATTAAATTAACCATGAAGCATAGACCCAAATGGTTTAATGAGCTTGATCTCAAGTGCTTTGCATCCTGACTGGATATGTGAGCACATTGCAGTTTATATAGCTTTAATCTGCTAAGAGAGCAATAATTATCTGCACATACTCTTCTTTTGCAGCCTGTTTAGCAATACAGATCTCTAGACTGAAACATTACCCAAACTTCACCTCAGTTTCACTGTAGTGTTTTGATTGTTAGGTGCAGACTCTACAAGCATACATAATTATTCCAAAATTTTCGTAAGTGAAAAATGGCGCTCAAGATCGGTGAGTTCATCTGATTCCTGTGCAACAGCAGCATTTCCTTCTCACACACCTTACAGCCACACCCAAAAATCTCTGAGAGCAAGTGGAGCATCAGTAACGCTGCAGTGCTGTGGTGGTGCCCTCTCACCCTGCCCAACTGCTGCACACTCACAACGCTCAGTTACAAACAGCACACATGGAAGGACTAGTCAGTGTCACTGTCCATCAAAGTGCCCCTTGGTCTCTCTGAAAGCCCAATAAAAACAGCTGTTCCAATTCCAGAAATTAAAAGATAGCCAGAACAAATCTTTCTCTAGCCAGCGGGAAAACCTGAAGGAAAAAATTAATACATAAAGGTTTGCAGATAAAAGTGTCTTGTGGTTTCTCTGGCTCCTGTTAACACCATCCTTGGATGTTTGCATGCATCCACTGGGTAATAAAACAGAGGTTAGGAAAATGAGAGAAAGAATATTGGTGTCATCCTAATTGGGTTTAATTCATATGACAGCCCAAACAATGGGCATGGAGATACAAAACATGCCTTTCAATGAAGAGGCTAGATCAAAAGCCACAGTTACATACAAGTGTGAACTACAGATTTAAATGAAATTGTAATTGCCAATACAAGCAACGAATTTGACCTCAGTATGAATACTGAATTCTACATTCAGCTATAATGATTCATCCATAATGAAAGAGAAACAAATGTCACTGGAGTCAAACTGAAACAATCACAAGAAAATTTTTCTGGAAAGAACATGAAACATTTACAGTAAGTTCCTATTAATACTTTCAAAATTCAGCCTGAGTCTTGTTTATGGCAGAAGCAAAATGTGACAATCTCTGATGACTCATGAAGGTTTTGGTGAGAGAAGCAGTATCACCAAGTTATTGAGAAGCTTTCTGTACAGTCCCTTTTGCTCCCAGAGCACATGTCACTTTGAGGCAGCTATCTGGTTATGTGTCAGCATCTCTAGTAAGAGCATGAAGTCACAGAAAACACAGCAAATGTTCAACTGGTCAAAAGCTAGAGACACCTTTTTACAAGGGAAAAAACTCTCTTTTTAATCAAGACCTTGCACACTACACATAGTTCTTGATCACAAAAAGCAAAGGCACTTTTCCAGGCCATGCTAGAAAGATATTAAATCTCAACTCTCAAGTTTATCAATTATCTTCATTCATCTTTTGAAATAAAATAGGTACAATCTGAATTGAACCAACAATGGGTATTACCCTCAATCTCCACCTATCTGCCTTATAGCAATTTCCCAGCAAAAGTTGTCTGCGCTGACTCAAAGATGGTGCTAAAACCCAGAAGGCCTGAAGAGGTGGAGTCCTCTTCCTTCTCTGCACCACTGCTTTGGGCCACCTGGTGACAACTGCTCTGGTGATTGTCTGAGTGGTCTGTAAACATGACTGAGAAATAAATACAAGATCATAAAGCTTGTTTTTGCCTCCCCAATACTGTGAACACCTACACTTTATTGAACATACTCATCTTTTAAAAACACTGTTAAATAATCTTTTTTCCCCTAGCCACAGAAAGCTCAGAATTCTCAATTAAATGAGAATATATGTCTTTCATTCATTCATTCATTTATTCATTCCTAGATGGCAGAAGATAACTGACTTTTGACATGTATATTCCTAATTTCTGATGATTTCTAGTTAACTTGTCTGCCCTAAACTTCTGAGAAAAAGCTATTTCTGCATCTTATACACGTGACCCTCCCAACAGCCACTGAAAGCCATCAGCAAAGCAATTTACAGGCATATAGACACTTCAGTGGTGGGCTGCAGTAGGAAAACTTATTGCTGGAGAGCTGCACAAACTTTAGCAATTCAGTGGAGTTCACTGCTGTTAACAGAGCTACCTCTTCTGAAAGAATACAAAAGCAAACAATTGAAGTTACTCTCTTACACTGCATCAACCACAGTTTGCTGACTTCACAGGAAAACAGAGCCATAGCTTCACCCTTCAGACATTTTTACAACACTTCATCAACTTCATAGGGACAGCTTCACCTTTACAAATAATAAATGCAATCTCACTTTTAAAAGAATCATATTTTATTAACTGCAAAGCACACATCTGGATGCAAAATCTGACAAGATCCCAACCCAAAACTAGACCACACAGTACATATAGAGTCCTAAAGACTTACAGCATAAAGTGCAATCTCCTATTGATTTTAGCTTCATCTCATGAAACCCATTTTCCCTTAAATCCTGTTTCACCTAATAAAGCCATTTCCCAGTTGCCACTCTCCCGATAATACCAAAAAAAAAAAAAAAGGACTGACTTAGAGGTTAATGAGAACTTCCTGTAAAAACTGGGAACCTGCTATTGCTTTATATAATCACAGAACCATTGTTTCTCCTCAATCAGCTTCTTGGAACTGAGAATGAGGGAGAAGAAGGGGAGACAATGGCTTGGCTCCCCACCACGGTACAGCTGAGCCATGGGAAGGGCAGGGGGCTGCCCTCAAAGACCCACTCAAGTGGTCCCTCTGTGCCCATCTAGGATTCTTCTGGCAGCTCCTCAGGGTGAGACATGGGCAGGAGGAAGAATGGTGCATCAAAGACACCAAAACATGCACAAATCTCTGCCTTTCTCAGTGATTGCTTCTACACTGTGAAATGCCAGCAGAGCCAGACTGACCTCTGTGCAAGAGAAGGCAATTAAGGAAAAAGAAAAATGACTAAGGAAAATTCTCCCTATGATTTCATGGGGACAAGGGGGAGTGGGGGTGTGAGAGAAATTATTTTGAACCACAGGCAATAACTCTTCTATCACTCAAAATAGGTACCAATACCCTAGATGTCAATGAAGGTTTTCCAAAAAAAACAATTACTCAAAATCTCTTTTTAGAGACAAACCAAAAAGAATTAAACCATCTTTCTTGTTTTTCAGAGATGCTCTAAGTGGAAAACATGATGATTATATGATGAGCTGTCACTTGGCTACAACCCACTCAGATCTATTACTGCTTGCTCCAGCTACTTTAACATTCAGTCACACCAGTTACCTTTTATACTCATGGCACCAAGGAATTATCAAATGCCCCTTATAATGCAGGGCAGTCCTTGCCCTCAGAATCCAAGCTGATTTGATCTCTTTACTGGAATTTAGGACTGCATTGTGAAAGAGAGTAGGAACCCTTCTCAATATAATTTGAATTCCTGCACCATGCACATTTTTCTCTGCCCTTCCTTTTGCTCTCTAGAAGACTGAGGTTACAGAGTACAGTGCACCATTTGCATATCAAAAGCAGTAGCACTTTACATAAAAATGAAAAGCAGGCACTTTTCTGGTTTCGGTGATTAAGAGCTCAATATTTTCTTCCTCTGAACCTGTAACTTCAAATTCAGGTGTAATTCAGTTCATCAAGACTGGTTCAGATAAATATTTTAAAATAAAGAAGATTCCCCACTACCAGTGTTACCTGGTACTTTTTTGCCAGAGACATTTTCTTTCAAGACCCGCTTCGTCTGGAGCAGTTAAAGACTTCAGTGTCTTACCTGAAAGAACAAACGAGAAACACACAAACAAGTTCAAAGAGCATAAAGAAACAATTCTTATTTATCTCAAGTTATATATAACTTGTTTGAATGCTGCGTGGTGCTACCTCACTTACTGGAGGATTTCGATATCTTATTCCAGCTGGCCTTCCTGGGCTCAGGTGTGTCAGATTTTATTATTAACAGAAGCAGGATGACTCTCTGCTCTATCTTATACCATCTAACAGAGGAACACATACACAAAATACTATTCCAGGTAGTCTTATGTGAGGCAGCAACATTGCCCTGAGTTTCTAGATGGTGGTGCCTTTTCTGAAGCAAAATGTGTTAGCAGACACGAGTTGCCAGTGCACAGCGGGCACGCCATGAACTCTCACTTGTGACCTTCATCAAGCTCCAAGCCACCCAGCCTTGATACTTTATTACATTTGGAGGAAACAGAATTGAATCGGGCACAAGCCATACTACCTGCTGAAGTCTGAAGTTCACATGTCTCCAGTTGTATCACCCCTAATCTTTAAACCTTTATCAGATCAACTGCTATCTAACCTAAAACCACTACCCACACCCAGAAAGCAGGTGGGCAAATGAATACTGTAATACAAAGATACTCACTGTTCTGTTTCTGAAATAGACCCTTCCTGCATCTTAATAGGGATGTGCAGCCTAGTGCCTGGAGTGCCACAGACAGCTGAGACTAAAGGTACAAGCTCTGGTATCCTCATAAGGGACGATAATTGCCTGTCTCTGCATTGCACCCCTGCCCTTTTTACTGATGGTCACATACAACATGCCAGTGAGTTCAAAAAGGCTCCAAAATAAGTAAGAAAAACATGCAATCATGTCCCCTGTTCCCCATCATGGGACTGTCAGATGTGACATCAATTTTAATGACTTTCTTGCCTAGAAATGTACCTGGCCACCCACGCAGGTAGACAGAGTGATGGGTGGGAACGGAGAATGAATGACTCAGAAATCCCAGCTGTGTACCATGGTGTCTCACTACTCCCAACACCAGCAGCAGTGGGTGGTGTTTGAGCTGTCCTCGACCCTGCCAAATCCCTCTTCCACTACTTCCCACCATTAGAAATGCTGATGTGTTTCCAAGTCCCACCATGAATGCATTACCAATTTCATGAGGAAGATCTCTCTGCTTCAGTTGGTTTAGAAGAAAAATAAGCAATTCTCATGCTCAGGAAAATCATACTATAGTATGAGTATACTGGATTACACATTCCTTTGACCTGTTTATCATTCACTACTCACCTAAAACACTTGTTAATCCTCAGAGATGTCTGATCTGTTTCCCTATATGTATTCAATTCGATGATTTAAAGAAACTGCACTGGATCAGAAACAAGATCAGTATCTAAAATCAGCAAATGTCCTTCCATTTTCCACCTACTTTTTACTTAAAGCACACAGCACAATGGCAAGCTCATTAAACACAACACAAAAGTGTTATGAGTACTTTTTTTTTGCATAGGAATCTAAATCCCCTTTCCTTTTTAAAAAATGTTTCTAAATTCTCACACACATTTCTGTACTAATGCTCTGTGCCTCACATGAAGCTAGTCCTGTCAGGACCATGTTTGAAGAGAGAAGGATCAGAATAGTGGATGCATAAAGCCACCATCGCCATCATTCCTTAACCCTTACAGGACTGCCACTGACCTGAAATGCCATGTCCTTTTATTGCCCTTTCAGCAATTAAAGGGAGAACCTCTTAGAAGTGCAAGTCTGCCTTGGCTGCTGAAGTCACACATCTTACAGTGAATATTTCTCTTAAATGGTTGCCAAAGCAGAAACTGAATTTGCTAATTATTTGGAGAAAGTGACATCCATCTTTCTACAAGGACTCGCTTTTGTGGGTTCTAGATCTGAGCTGATTCCTTCCAAGACCTGAAAAGCTGGCATGCTGCACATCAGGTGTTCAGGAACCCAGGTTCCCAGTCTGACTGCACCTGTCTGGTTGGAGACAAGTGTGAGAAAAGCAGCGTGTTTCAGTACATCAGTCCTGTTCTCTGGCAGCCTACACCAAACACTAATGAAAGAAAAGGATTTTCCTGCATAAACTGATAAGACATAAAAGGCACACAGAACATAAATAAGTACAGACACCTGGCAAACACCAATGTGATCTAAGGTAAGTTGGAAAACTGCTGGCAGGTTCACAAGAATTATCACATTCAAGCCAAGGCTGAGTGGATGCATGCATTAGGAGTGAGCATTTCTCACAGCTCTGTTTCTCAAGAAGCATGGAGAAGAAACTAAAATTCTCAATTCTAACAACATATACAAACCTCTTTAAAAAACTCCTAATTCAGCTGTCAAAACTGTCTTTTATGTCCAGCACCATCTTCAGTGCAATCCTGCCTTTCTGCTTGCCTGATATATTCAGAGGTTGTTGCTGGAGTCACTTCCTCTTGTCTGTCCTATTTAACTAATGTAATTCAAGAGAATAAAATAAACAATTTCTGCAATAGCAGGAAGGCACATAGAGAACTGTGGAATACCAAATCTACCAATTCACTTTATTCAGCGGATACAAATTTTACCCATAATACTTCTCTGTAACTGACTGACACTAAAACAGAACAAATAATTCAGTAATCACACCTGCACCCAGAACAGTCTGTCTTGTTCAGAACTGAGGTCATCCAGAGAGGGGAATTTGCAGTGCAGCTGCTGTACTTTACATAAACACAGAGCTTCCATGGAAATTTGAATGCTTGCTTCTCACCCGTCTTCCTTTTTTTTTTTTTTTTTTTTTTCCTTTTTTAAAATATAATTTTCCTATATCCTTTGGAAAACTGTAAATTTTGTGGGCAGATGTGGGTTTTTTCCTAATATGAGAATGAAATGCATCAAAAAATTATTTTCTCTTGTAAACAACAGAACTGTCTAATTATTTTAGTATGATATTAACAGAAAGTCCTCGACTATTTTTGTAGCATAAGAAACAAAATTTTAAACTGCCTAACTCTATTTTTTCAAAAGCAGGCAAACAGAGTTTTAAAGGAGAAATGTCCAACATTTTAGATAACTATTCCAAGCTGATTTTTTATGCTTACATGGTTATAGAGTTTCATTGGCAAAATGACCTAGGATGCACTCACTTCTTCACAATGTGAAGAAAAATTTACTCCAAAAATACACCCCTCCTCCTCCACATTTTTTATTATGCTAAATAGAATAGTTACTATTATTTCTCATGTGCTAAATCAATATTATTTTCACAACACCCTTAATGGTTCCCTTTTATCAAGGGCATTTCCCAGTACACATCTTCTCAGTCCCTGTGAAAACCACATTCTAAACATTTCTCAAACCACGCTGGTAAAGTACAAAATTCAGATGTGATGTACAGGATAACCAATTTTATACTGATAGCTACCATTTAACAGAGACAGTAAGGAGTTCTGCAACACAACTACACGTTTACTAAACAGCAAGGTAGGTTCATTACAATATCTATGTGTTTGTGTATCATTAACCTACATCAAAACACATTTAAGTTCTCATTTTGCAAATATCTCAGTAAGGGTGAAGAGCCTTATTTACCCACATTCCTGAAACAAGTTGCAAAGGCAGCTGTTTCAATTTTGGCCAGTCTAGGTGTTCTAGCTGAGCCCAAGTCCCCCACTGCAGCAAGATGGGAACCCTGCTTCAATTAGCATCCTTGGTAGGACCCATTCAAATTCTTATATATATATTGGAAGAACAAGCAGGAAGTTCAACCACAAAAAAAAGGAACTATATTTGCATATTTCAATGCATTAAAAGAATGCAGGACTTCCATTCTTCTCTATTCAAGTTCCTGTGCATGTGTAAAGGAAGATGAAGAAGCAAAATTTTCCATTTAAGCTATGGATTGTGTTCAGAACAGCATCAAAGAATGAAAATGTGTCTCTGCCAGTCCAGCTGAATGTCATCTTGTCTGTTATAAAAGGTACTTACTGAAATGTGTGACACAATCACCATTCCTTCAATAACAAAGAATCCTCTCTGAAGCTAAAAAAATTACAGCATGGTTGTTTTGCACTTTTACTAAGTGTTCTTGCATTACATCAGCATTTGCATCAAAGCTGGTAGTGCAAAGAGGAAAGCAAAGCCCATTTTATGAAATGATGTAATCAAGCCTAGCATCTCTCTGGTGTTTTTTTGTTCCTATGGTCACAATGACATCAGCCTACTCTGCCTGTTGAGTAGTGGAGAGCAATGACAGTTTTTCACCTCTGCTCGCACATTTCTCTATTCATTTTCTCCTGCTTGCACATCCTGACACATTAGGAGCCACTTGCATTTCAGTGGGACACAAAACAACACTTTCCTCAAATCTCTCTCCTCTCTTTTCCTCAATGTTTCCAACCATTGAGGACAACATCAAAACTTGGCTTGATAGAGTGGAAAGAGGGGAAAGAGAAATCTCAGGCACATCTAAGCATGTCTAAACACTGTAAAGGGCCATGAATTTACAGTGTGGATCCCCCACTGCTCTAGGAACAGCCATATGTTAGGAGCAGCAGACACTGCCACTCACAGATTCTGAAGCTCTCTGTCTGCCCCATGGCACGGGAGATGTTCAATTGGCACCCACAGACACCCATGCTGCAGTTCCAACAACAACCTGGTGCTCCCAGCACCCTCCTTTGCATGGCCCCATGTGCTTCAAAAGGCTCCTACAAACCCATGCAAGTAACTCTGCTTTTCTGAAGCAGTTTCCAGACCTGTAAAATGACACTAATTATATAATCTTAAAAAGAACTTAACATCAGCTGAACAGAAGTCCATTTACTTGCTATTGACATTACATTGCCACTTCAGCCCTGGAATTCCCCATCTAATTAATTCCCCCATCTGAGACAAAATATCCAGGCCAGAATACATTAAAGAAAATATATTGACACATGGGAAGTACTGTAAAACTTAGTTACAAATATGATCTGTTACTAAAGTCTACCAGCAAACACACAGTACATTTTGTAAATTTTCCTACTAAGAATTTTCTTGGATCTGCACTGCTGTATAGCACACAAACATGTATTGGCACAGCAGTTGGTATCAAAACTCATTTAAAAAGATGAAAAAATATTCATCATCAAACCAACCAACCTATTAACCAAACAATCCCCCAATCTCCACTTCTTCTTTCATGTTTTAAACTACTAGGAGAAACTAATAAAGAGAAAACAATTATTTTTTTTACTTTTTCATTGAATAATGTCTTTTGCAAGATTTAAGGACATCAACATTATGGAGCACCTAATGCAAACTGCAAGAAATTAACCTTGCCATAGACTGAAAAAACTAAATGTCATGTTAAAGAGTTGTGTACACAAGGTTATCGCAGATTTCTTATGTTGTCCCCTTCATCTGTTCTTCAGCTGAAGTCACAGAAGTTATTTCCATATTTTCCATTACAAAATGTAAACAATAAAAAAAAAAGATTTTCTATAGATGAACTGCGTGCTTCATTCCCTAGAACTGATTATTTGCCAACTGTCCTAGCCATTAATAAAAAGGAGCACAATCCCTCCACATCTGCTGTAATTTTTGAGCAGCTTACCAAGCAACATGCAAAGAAATGAGCAAATATTTTAATAAGTAGAAGTCAAATGCATTAGAATAAAGGCATTATAAATACAAAAAATACAAGTGAGTTTTTATGGACAGAAAGAAAATGTTGTGCACACATTAAAATGTAGACAGATATCACATGTTTATATATATATGTGGATTACATATATACTGCATCTATGCTGTCTATATGCATGTGTATTATGGATATATTGATATAGAGAGAAATAAACATACTTTTATCTCTAGATAATATAGATCTCTTCACTAACATCACTACCACTATTTTTTTTCCATTTGGGAGAAGCTGTCAATTTAAAACAGAGAACTAGATACACATTTATCCCTAACCCTATGGTAACCCATGCGGTTAGAGCCTAAAGGATTTATTTAATATTTTTCTTACCAGCAGCTGACAGACATCTGACAACACAGAAATGTAACATTTCATTTAATTTCTCCACAGGCTGATTTCACAGAGCCCCAGATATTTTAGTAGAAGAAAGACATTTTATATTTTCATGGTGGGGGATGGGAAATTTGTTTATAACAAAATGGCCCTTGCTTTAATAATTTCTATTGGAAAATAAGAGGCATTAATTTAAAAAAAAAATCCTAAGTAGTACACCATTCTTGGTTCAGTAGCTTCCTTGTCTCTTTTTTTATTTTTATATTATTGTGTGTGTCAATGCACCATGTGCGGCAGAAATGAAATTTCCTAGACAACATTCCATATTATCCCCCTAAACTTATCCTCTATCTATCCTTCCCCCTCTAGCAGAAAGAAGGTAAATTACAACAGAAGACAAGTAGCCTTGCTAGTGTGACATCCCATGCATGAAGCAGTATACAACAAAATGCAATGAGAAAAAATCACAATAATCCCTACAATGATTGTAAGGTTCCATTTCACTTCCCAAGCCTTCCAGAAGGATTGATTTTGTGCCTTTATTTAACCTGTAATATCTTGAGAAACTCTTCAGAGGGTTTTTCCCAGACAGGCCACACACAGTGTGACAGAGGTGGAAATGACAAAAGGCAGAGTCTGTAACAGCCACAACTTCCCCCACTCCCCTGACAGGTCAGGTGAACCTGTCACTGTCCCCTTGGCACTGTGAGAAAGACAACACTGCCAGGAACTCGATCCCACTCAGGTTTGTTCCTGTTGCACATGCAAAATGTGTGTAATTACTATCAGTGGAAGCAGCCATTTACAGAAGCACTTTTGAAGCACCTGAGAATATAAACATGACGTCTGTCAAATAACCAAAGACAACATTTCAAAATACACTCACTTGCTATAGTGTTAGACAAAGTAAAGAGCTCTGAACTGCTGCACAAAGACTGAAGTAGAGCACAAAATCCTTGGTAGAACTATAGATCAAAGGGATTCAAACACAATGACAAGATGTAAGTAACATGTAATTAAAGGAAGCTCAACTTTTCAACATAACAACTTGGCCAATAGCAGAAATCTATCAGAAACTAAACTGAGTATTACCTTTAAAGGTATTTAAGCTCTTTTTGCACTTGTTTGTTAGATTGTATTTTGTCTGAAATGCATATTGTGTGCAAGACAGTTGGAGAATGATGAGTTATGGGCTGTTTAGAAAGAACAGAAAGTGCAATATAAAACCACTATTGCCTCATAATATAGATATTACTCTAGTCTGTAGGCAAAAAAAAAGTATTTTTATCCTGACTACAAGTGACTGAACACTGCCCAAGGACAAAACATTTCCAAGGTTGACCTGGCAAAGTTTCATCAACACTGCCTTTCATTGAAAGAAAAAGAATCCTTTTGTTAGTTAAAAGACTAAAACTTTATGTTGTCAGCTGACTGATGAAGAACCACATATACAGCAACTTAAATATGATTTGAAAAACTCAGTAAAATATGCCATTCTCCCAGAAAAAAATCGAGATGTTCCATAGCAATACCGGCAGAGCATCTTTACATGTGAACAAAACAGAAATGCATCCAGTGTGCACACAAGTCAACGTTCAATGGAAAGATTGTCATCCTGCAGAAGTAAAAACCTGTTCAAGTCATGAACAGAACTGTGCCTGCCTAAACCTCCAACTGAGCAACTGTGTCACTGACTGGAGGGACACTGGGCAGCACAGGAGAAAATCTGCCCCAATTTCAGCAGTCAGAAAACATAATGGGGGTTGGAAGGCAATTGAGTAATAGGCTGGAGACTAAACACTGCAACTGACCATAAACAGAGTTTCAAGTACTACAGTTGCACTATTATTATAGTAAATTGAAAAAAGAGAGGGCATTGCTGTTGTAAAAAAACTTCCACGTAACAAAACTGCAGGAGTGCCTGGCAAAATGAGCCCTGATCTTCAACAAGGTACATCTGTGATGTAAGTTAATTGGAATATTTCCTGCTGAGACACAAACTGAAA
>PYHW01010494.1:380947-393250 GCA_013186435.1 Turdus rufiventris | reverse complement strand
ACACTCATCTACCAAAGATGTCAAACAGATAATATGCCAAGGCAGCACCACAGTGTTAAGGGATACCACATCCCAACCTCCTGCTCTGTAACTCTGCCTTCCACGTGGGGCATCGTAAGGATTAAATTACAGTTTAAACTTTAAATGGAACAGAAAAGCTTTTAATACACGATGTAAAACAACAAACTAATTAACACTCAGGCAGATGTGAGGACACTGCAGATCATCATTGCAACAGCATTTACAAAAATCATAAATAGCTTCAGCAAAGAGCCAGCTGAGATATTCAATAGGATAGCCAGATTTTCCTGATGTCTGGTGCTGCTCAGGGCACACCAAGCATTTCAGAACGAGAAACCTAGAACAGGGATTCTAAATTGTTCTCATGATTTATACTGGGCTTCTCAAGAATCTGTGGAGGTTTTTCCAGATAAAAGATGTTTCTAGATTAACACGCACATTTTTTCATCTCTAAATCATAGCTCTGCAATTACTCATGTAACAGGGTAAAGACTGGCTTGGTCCATCTGCTGCCTGCTGCAGTGTGGTCCCTTCCCCACCCCCATTATCTCTCCAGAAGCTGATGCACTGGAAATTGAATATGGGAAGAAAGCTTTAATAACATCTTACATTGCCATTTATGATTTTCCTGTCAGAAATCAAACTGAGTATTTAGGTCAGACAGGACACCAAGTTCCCAGTCTCAGGCAAGCTGGATTTCTCTGCTCTGTGCAAATCTCTCCATGGTACATCTGAGCTGAACACATGCTGTCCACACATCTAGGATTTCTCTGCGTCTCTAGAGGAACTGTGACTCCAACTGCATGTCCCCTGGCTTGATTAGAGTCACTACAAGAATTCCCAGGCAATCCTCCAAGGACTTTACAAAGCACCCAGACAAGAACCAGCCTCATGTGAGTTCCAGACACAGAAACCCACAGAAGCCCAGAGAACAAATCGCTGGAGCAGGACAGAGTGCCCTTCTTTGGCACAGGCTGAACCTCCAAAGAACTGCTCATTCTGACATGGCTCCAGAAGGGAAAAATTATCATTCCAAGGATATCAAAATCTTCATAACACAGATGGAAAAATTCACTGTATTACAATGCTAATTTATTGGTTTTAATTTCCCTGTAATATAGAAGCTTTTGTGTGTGCTTACAAAGAGAAGAAAATAAAACCACTTTTTCTCTATAGCTTCATCCTCAAAAATAAATAATGCAAGGCTGTCAATATTCTCCAGATCCTTTGGAAATTCTCACTCTAGCTAAATGTTATTTTATTGCTAAAGCAGATATTGACCCATATTCCAAGACAGAGTGAGTCCTTATTCAGATTATCCCCATCTCCCTTATAAAAACATTTCCCAACCACAGGAAGGCATTTCTCGCAGAAGGGAAAAAACCCTACCATCTTTCATAAGGGATTTTTTTGTCTGTAAATTGTCAGCTTAAGGGTGTACATCTGTGTACCACAGACTTTTATGAATACTGTCAACACCACAATAAAAACAAAATTCTGCTTCTATAACTGCATGTTCTATTTGGGACATCAAGAAGAAATCATAATTTCAATTCTATGATCTGCTTATAGGGACAAAACAAACATTATAAATAATATTAGCCAAAGACACCAAACCACTGAGTGACTCCCTGTGTTGTGAACTGAACAGAGGGGTGTTATCTAAGGAACAAATATTGAAGAGATGTCTGGGGAGAAACTGAACTTAACTGCAATCAGTTCTTCCCTAAACTATTTTAATGTCTCCAGAGGACCAGGAAAAAAAAACCAACTTTCAAATTATAACTTGAAACAAGATTTTTGCCGTATTTGGGTAAACTCTTACAGACTTTTACCAGAGCAGCTGTCTAAGCAGGGTTTTTGCACCCACCCCCACCACATGCACCCTCATGGTTTTAGCTACATTTCCTGTCCTGGTTTGCTTTCCTAACAAAGGTTTGCAAATTATTTACAAACAAAATAGCAAAAAACTGTCTGAGAGCTCAATTAAGACACTTGTCCCTGAATGAATGAAGACAGCAAAGAGTGGTAACATGGAAATTTGTACTTGGAGAGGGCCAGGATTTACTCCATTGGTGATCCTGTCCCCCATGGACTATTCCAAATGCACAGCCAATTTGAGCCAAATGGAACAGCTTGCAGACTCAAAATCTACCTGAGCAATGCTTCTCTTGACCTTGCAGGCTCTTGTCAGACCCAGCTGAGGGCTGCAAGCACTCCCATCCAAAAATGCTGCAGTGCTGCCTGACTTGGACAGGTCACGTAGAGCAGGTTACTGAGAATTGCAGATATATGTGCAATTCAGCTGATTGTAAGCACTGAAGTTTTCCTATGCAAAAGCCCTGCTGGAGTGAGGTTTCAGCAATGATTACTGCTGAACCCTGGAACTAGTGGAGAAAACCAGATACTTAGCATAATGTAGATTCTCTCTCTCTCTCTATATATATATATAAAGCAACAGATTATTTGCATTTTTATAAAATTTTCTCAGAATTTCAGTCTAGATTTCTTAAAATCAGTTTAGAACAATGTTTAGTTATTGCAACATATTTTAGAACTAATACAATATCATATGAAGATGAAGAAAAGGTCAAAAGATTTTTAGGAACTGTTCAAGAAGTCAAAGAGCACTTGATGCTGTTCCATGGATCAGAAAACCACCAATATCTGTTATATGCTGCTCACAGTTAACTGGAATTTTCCCCTATTATTCTATCAGTGTGCCAGTGGACAGATGGCAGCGAGGTACAAAACGGACACAGATCAGCTGCATGATAGGGAACTTGTGTATTTTTGCAGTGTATCCAGGTTTATGTCAAGAATGAGCTCTTAGAAAAAGCAAGTATATTTACAAGCATGCATAAATAAAGGAAGCATGTATTAGCATGTTCCCGTATACTTTCATAATTTTTTTTTCTTACACAGAAGGGGAAGGAATTTTTCTTCTTTTTTAGGTTTTCTTCAATTGCAGCCATAATTTGCCACATTGAAAAAGGAAGGTGAAACGTGCAAGTGGAGAAACATTCATACAGTGCTGTGCAAAATGAAGAAGAAAAGGAGTCAACAACTACAGAGCTGCACACACCAGAAGGCTCCACATTGTCCTGCAAGAGGCTTACAGTGGTCACAGCTTTTGTACCCATGGGCTGCCTTGAATGGCAGTAACTTCTGATTTACAACATGAACAAACTCATACCTCTGAAAATAACATCCACAAATTTCCTTCCTTGTCCAATTAGGCACACAGAATGATGCGTACACTGAAAAAGCTTTTGTCTTAATGTTTCCATTCAGTGCAATGACCACAAGAATACAGAGTTTCCAGAAAACAGCAGAACTGTTCTTTCAGTTGTCAGGATCTGTAATACAAAAAATCATAAGCAGGGAACTGCAGTCACTCTGAAAACTTGGTCAAATTGCTTTTTTTACCTGAACTAACAATGAATTGTTATTTTGAAATTTCACCGAGGATAAACAAGAACAATTAAAGTTACAGCTGGACTCATACCAAAAGTAAACTGAAATATTTATTGTGCAGATGTCCAGTACCCTGGACACCTAAAAAGATGCAACAGAAAGATGTTTACTGGGGTTTTTTCCTCCCACTTCACTGCATTTTTTTTTCAAAACTGAGTAGATTCTGTCATTTACTAGAGATACAAAGATATAACTTTTAAAGGAAAATTATTAGTAAAAGGTTCATCAGAATACTGTAATGAACAAAGGGGGGAAAATTAAACAAGATATTTTTAAAACTAGAGTTTTGACCAATCAAGTTTGTTCCAAATCTAAAAAATTGGCATTTTATCCTCATAAATTTGAGAATGAAATTGAAGCCAAAGTAGTAATTTAGAGGACAGCAGTGTCATTCGGGGTCTCTGAATGCCTAGCTCTTGCATAAGACGAGCCAAAGAAATGAATTCTGGCATCTTTGTATGAAACCCAGTACATCAGACACAAGAGCTGTCCCCCAGGGCTCAGTTTTGGGGCCAGTCCAGTTGCAAATGACACCAAGTTGGGTGGCAGGGTCACAGGAAGGATGCTGTGCTGCTGGAGTACGTCAGCCTCTTCTTTCAAGCAACAATCAACAGGACAAGGGGAAATGGCTTCAAGTTGTGCCAGTGGAGGTGCAGGTTGGATATGAGGAAGGATTTCTTCACTGAAAGAGTGGTTAAGCATTGGAAGGCACTCCCCAAGAAGTGGTGGAGTCACCATCCCTGCACGAGTTCAGAAAATGAGTAGTTGTGGCACTTCAGGACACAATTAATGAATGTGGTGGTGTTTGGACACAAGTTGGACTTGAGTAACTTTTCCAACATTAATATTTCTATGATTCTATTCATTTAAGCTACAACATTGATTTTAAGAAGACAACCAGAGCTGGTTAAAAGATTTCAGCTGATGGAACACCCCNCCCAGATTCCAGACGGTTAATTGAACTTGCCACTGAAAATTTCATCATCTGCTTCCATTCTGCTTTATCTAGCTCCATTTTCTAAGTCATGGAGCTCATTATACCATGTCTATGCTTAAAAAGATAGTCCTACTATCATTAGTCTTTTTCTCTGTTCTTGCAATTTTAGGCAACAATTAAATCTCCTCTTACCCTTTTCTCCCCCATAAAGTAAATAGTTAATTTTTATTTTTGCAAGGCTTGTCTTGCAAAAAGAGAATGCAGAAATTTCAGCTCTCACCTCACACCTGGGCAGATCAGTGTTCCTACAGTACTGGAAACCCAGTTTCAAAAAAATAAATGAGATGAGATTTAGGCTTTAGAAAGAGATTTTTAACAAAGTGTCTTACAAAGCTCAATCAAATCCCACACTGGTGCTGCAAGCAGCCAGCAGGATTCTCTGTGACAATACAGGAGGTTTGAGCAGTCAGGACAGGGACCCTGACAGTCACACCTGACAGTCACACCTGACAGTCACACCTGACAGTCACTGCCACTCCTTTTCCATTCCCAAGTGTTCACTGGCAGTGTGCACACTGGCACCTGAGGACACCACTAAATGAAGTTACATGTCCACCCAGCCTGTTTTAGCCTGTGGACTGTCAGACAAATTTCCTTTTCATTCATAAAGGGTTCCTGACTAGAAAACATCCCAGCTATAAATACAGAGCTCTCTAAACTGCAGAATATTGCCCTTCACACATGCGTGGGTGGGCTGTGAGCCTTCACAGATCTCTGACCTCATAGAAACCTTTACTAAACAAACCCCAACAAGTTTGTGAAGGGCCTTCCTATTTAAGCCAGTACCAGGCAGAACTTTCAAAGAGTATCTGCAAAACAGAAAAAAACTACATCTACTGATACGGTGAATGAAGTCAGTTAATCTTTAAAAACATTTTCCTATTTAGAAAAATTTTCTGGGGTCACTCTTTTCAGATATATCAGAAATGCTCAAGTTATAACCTTGAAATTGAGACCTGATAAGTGACTATTACAAGGTTGCATTGTAATAAGCGAACATAAGACACTGAGCTACAAATCTAGATAAATTTTCTTTTATCACTTCCTAACTCCTTAGTCTTTGGCTTTCCAAGCACAGTCTTCTACTAAAGTAGCTCTTGCAGTATGGATTTCTGTATTGTTTGCTTATTGTACAAATAAATAAAATGCAGACTTTCAGAATAGTTTTTGCTATGCCATGTGGATAACAGGCAACACAGTTTTCAGTCAAACTGCTGGAAATATAAGGTGAATTTTCATTATCAAGTACATTCTGAAAATATGCAATTTCTTTGTGTTACTGAAATAAAAGCCAACAAAACTGCATGAAAAATCTGTATCTCAAAAAGGATTCTACCAAGACTCTAGAAAGTTTGTTTTATGTAGAATGAGATATATATATATATATATATATATATATATATATATATATATAGGAACTATTGATAAAATCAGGTAACCGAACACTGGAATACAGTTAGTGGGTTTTAATTCCAAAAAGGATTATTACGTTTATTGCCATGCAGCAAGCAGTGAAATGGATCCTAGTATGATTTTCTCTCTCTGAAGTCAAAATGGCAACAAAAAACCCTTGCTGTGTTCTATTTGCTGGCAGAGCTGTACCTCAGCAGACACATCTTCCCATCACACAAAAGCAGCCTACATATTTTCTCTACCATCTCCTGCAAAGAGGAAGAGGAACACTGATTTCTTTTGAAAAATCTATTTATTTGCTGGCCACTCCTCTGAAGAATTGTAGGACTCATTAGATGAGACACTTCAATGTCAGAGGCGAAGCTCTCTGGACAACTGCACGAGTGCTGCAATACTGATTTTACAAAGAAAGGCTTTGGCACCCAGAGGATGGGAGTGAGACCCCAGGCCCTGCAAGTAACTTGGCCTTCAAATATTAACAAATGAAATGAACAGAAGGAGGATTTTGCTCGCTGATACTGTATATACACCTAATAGGGAGTCCCTATCACAGCCAGTCCAGCTATTCTTTACAGCATCAACTCTGTGGGGAAAACAAACAAACAAACAAACAAAACAGCAAAACCCAAACAAACAAACAAAAAACAACAAAACTCAAACAAACAAACAAAAAACAACGCCCCAAAAACCTCCAGTGCCCACAGATATCAACAAAATGAAAGGCACAGCAGCTTATGCCTCTTACCACAGACACTAGAAATTATAAGATTTTTTGCAAAGAGATATCCTTCTAATAAACTTAGGAACAGGAGTTTTCCAGTGTCAAAATAACAAAATATTTAGTGTACTGTACTGTATCTGGCAGATTCAGTTGTCTCACTAACAGTGGACAAGACTGTCTGGAAAAGCTGTGAAATCAACTGTTCCTAAGCCTGGAGGGAAACTTATAATTTAGTGTAAAATTAATTTAATGATCATAGCTCATAGGAGGTATTATTTAAGTTCTTTTCCTTTAAATGGTAACAGGACCATGTGACAAATATTCCACAAGTAGGAATATACTGATGCAAGGAAAACCAGCTCTGTTAAAATTCACACCAAATGAAGTTCCTCTCCCCAGCCTGTAGACACTGGATAGTGGGAAAGGCATTAACAAACAGTCTTCTGGCTACTCACATATTTGAGTAGCTCCTTTGCTGAAAACCTTGGAAATACACAGCATTCATTTCTTCACACCCTTACCAAAAGCCTTTTTTTCCTCTCAACTTCAGGGAGCAAATATGCCAAAAACTGCTTGGATTTCTGATGTTCCAAAACTTAATACAATCTATGTTCTTTGCCATGTTCCAATTTTTCCTGCTTTCTCTTTTAGAGTGATATTAGCTGCCAAAATACGCTTCAAGCTTGAAGAGAAGAAAACGCCTTCTAAAATTAACAGTAAAATAGACAGAGAAATAAAGTTGCTGCCTTGGTGAACCAATAACACAGACAGAATCAGGGAATATAATGCCAGAGGTGAAAATACTACTTGAGATAAGCTGGTAAACCAAATTACCAATGTACAGTCCCAAAAGTTTATTGGCGTTCATTCCACCAACCAAATTATTGAGGCAATCCTTCTAAGACACAGAAAACAAGGGAACAGGAAAGGGGAGATTATGTCAAATTCTGAAAGTTAGCAGAGGTATCATTATTATTTATATGAAATCCTCCATCCCATTCCTAGAGAGAAAAATCCATTTTAAAACTTCCTGAAACACAACAGCTACTAAATCAAAGCTACTGCAGTAATGTGAGTATTTTATTAGGTAGTAAGTTGCTAAATTCCCATTCCTACTAAAAGATCTCATTTTAGAGCCCCCAAAGCTCAGAATTGTTACTTTTGTATTACGTCCACTTTTCACTGATCACAGCCATGGCTCAAGTTTTGGAGAGAGACAATCATAAGCGCTGCAGTGGAAAGCTGTAGATATTTTTCCAGTTCCAGCTCCCAAAGCCAAGCCTGTGTCAGGAGCAGGAGCACTGTGGGAGCTGTTTCTGGTCCCTGGGAGCAGCAGGTTCTGGAGTGCTGCATCCAGTTATTTGCTTCAGTACCTGAAGAAACAGCTCAGCTCATCAATCAAAAGCACATTCGCAGACACCCACAGCAAAACCGCCCCCACACACTGTAGGCAAAATGTATACATGTACCAAGAAAAAGAAAATAATGATTTCTGACAGATGAGCAAGCTTTTTAGAAAAATAAGTCTGTTACCATTTAACTATTGAATTTGTACAGCATCTTTAACTACCCAGTTGCACAGATTACTCTAGTACATTAGACTGAAAATTCAGTAAATTCTGTCTCAAACTCCCAGCCCAAGGTGTTACATTACAAAATGATTCCTGTTTGAATAATAGAATTAATTTTAAAATTAACTGGATGACATACCGAACCAGAATTTAATTTCAAAACCCATGGAAGGTTTTGAAATCCACAGAAAACAGGATAGTAAAGGACTCAGTCATAAATTTATAGTTGTTAATTTGAAATATTTGTTTCCCACTGCTACAAATACTTTTTACAATTATTTTTGTACAGCATCCTTTCAGAAAGCTACAGTATTAGGGCTTGCATTCTGTAGCTGCTTTAACTTACAGATTTGTCCCTTGGATATCTCTTGAATTCAATTCTCACTTAGCCTTAACTATCACATTTCATTCTCCAATACATGGAATCTCCTACACCAAAGTTGATTGCCTTTCAGAAAGGCACCTCGTCAAACTCAACAGCTCTTTTTAAAGGAAAAACACCCCAACACAATTAGAAAACCTTTTGTTCTCATTATTTGAAATCATTTTGCATTCTATAATGTGGCTTATTGAAAAAGATAAACTATTCAAACCGTCTTAATGTATCCACCCAAAACATGGAACATCTATGAAACATAGACCATTAATTTTGTCCTAAACGATTTTCTACATAATCTATTTATTTTGTAATGTAGAACACAACCCAAACTGGATATTGTATCTGCCATCTAATAGCTGTAGACCATAAACAGCATTTCTGAGTGGACAGAAGTCCGTATTCCTCAGATAAAACTGTATCGAATTATCCAAGTCAAGCTACTTTGGACTTTCTAACATGTAGAAAGGTGAAATACTGCTGCCAAAAAAACCCATTCATCAGAACTATGATAAAAAACGGTGTGAAAAGCAGCATGCTGGAACTTTTAACAATCCTACTGCTTCTCATAATTTGGAAGAAATGAAAATTATACCAGTGATTTAAGGGAAAAATCAAGCTTTTACCCCTGATGAACTGTGAGCATCTTTTTACTGTCTTACTTCTCTGACTCTGGGAAATGTGTAGTGACTGTTCATCAGCACATGCCTGCAGGCCCCAAGTGATACTCTGGCTCTGCTTCCTTACCCTTTCACTCTTCTGACACAAGACTACTGCTTTCTTCTGGGGCCTTGCCCAGGAGAGGGTTCATGAAAGTCACATACTTTTAATCTCTGTATCTTGTGCCTTAATGACTATGCAGAATTACTGTACAGCTGTTAATATGTATAATTTAAAAATTTAAAAAAGACTGTATTAGTAACAAATCTGAGAACTGGCACAGCTGAGGTTGTTTATGGCTTTGGAGAGGTGGGGGATAAGAGATTTTGCTGACATTTACATTTGGATAGCATCAAAGCATGAAACAAAAATGGTTCATGAAATGTATATTAGTTTCTCCACAGCACTGGAAAACACCACTACTCCTTTCCCAAATTACACATAAAAATAAAGAACCTTTCATGATGGCTGCTTTCTGCAAAGCTCACACAAATGGCTTCTAGCTGTCACTGTCTGGCCCAAAGCTTAATTCCACTGAGCTGCCAAGAATAAAAGAGAGTGATTAAAGGAATACAGGATCCCTTCCAACCCTGGTTTTGTGGTATACAATATAATAGATTAGCATCCCTAACATATTTTGGAACTCCAGTATGTGTCTGCTGTACACCCCAACTCAGAAATCTGGCTGACAGACTTTAGTTCTGCATTTGTCTATATAGCTGGAGACGATTGGTTTCACGTAAAGCTGCACTGATGTGATTTTAATGCCTCCCAGCACAGAACGTGCTGGATCTGACTCCCAGTGCTGAACTGCAGTAACAGGTTGAACATGCAATTGTGCTGAGTACATCAAAGACTATTTTCCCTTCCAAAACACAAATATTTCTGTCAGTCTCTCTTCTATGTAGATGACATAACTTTTTTTAAATTTGGAGATGTTTTCTTTATTATGAAATCCTAAAGATTCACTATATATTATAACTTTTACTTTACAGTCCAGGCAATGATGGGAACACATTGCCTAACTCCAAAAAAACATACTAAGCAACCTTTGTTTGGATAATCTATTAATTCATTTTATGATAGAACAAGTAGCACAGCTATTTGTAGAGCTCCATGGTAAGCTTCACCTAAAGCAGAGAGTTGTAAATTTCTAATTATAAGTGAAAAAACTCTGCATTTCATATCTGCTTCATATTTTGCTTTTAATAAAAGGAATTGCAATATACATACCTTCTGAAGCAAAAGGAGTGAAGGAGTGAATAAAACAATTTGAGAAAGTCTCAAGAAAGAAAGAAGTGCTATTAATTCATTATTAGGGAGAGGTACAGAGAGTGACACTAATGTAAGTAGGGACAGGGTGAAGCTCTTGGGCTCCAGTACAAATCTCTCTAATCCAATGCTCTAAACGAGAGTCCAAACTCTAAATTTAGGTGTCTAAAATTAAAATGGCCTAAGGGGTCAACAGTCTGTATCTTCCAGTTTATTTAAGAAACTGTATAATTACTCAATTGTGTGAAGGAAAAAACCCAACCCAAATCACAAAACTCATGACCTAAGTTCAAGGGCCCAGGTTTAACATATTTGCTGTATTCTATGTACTGATTTTCCCTAAAGTTAAAACCTTAATCTCAGACACAGGAGTCTCTTAGCTCACAGTATTCTGAATATCAAAACCCCTCTTCACTTGCCATGGGCAGTAATACAGTTGATTAACACATCTTAAGCAGCTGTTCCCTTCAGTTTTCACAAATTTGGCAACTGTCTTCTATACACTACCTTACTCCCCACCAGCCGTGTTAAGTGATCTATCAAGGGAAGAAAAAAGTACTATTCAGAATCTGAGTGTTAATCCTGCAAATGTTTAGTAAACTAGAGTTGAGAATTATTGGAAGTGGTAAAATTGTGCTGCCAGAAGATGCAATGACAGGCTAGTAGGAGTTGAGAAGCATTTGATTTTAAAGGGTCATTTAAAAAAATCTTTTTACTCTCTTCTGCATTTTGGACAAGTTTTTAAGAGAACCAAAAAATACTTACACTTTTGAGTGGACTATTACATCTCCTGGCTGCAGCACCTGACTCTGAAATGCGCTGTTAATATTCCATGTCTGCACTTCAGCACCTGATGTATCCATCAAGATGGTGATTATCATTACATCATTTTGCAAATGCTCTTCATGGGGAAGGAAATGTTTTAATAATAAGAGATCTTAGTCGATGAGCCAATAACCACATAGCCACTCAGCAGGAACCCAAGTGCCCTTTCAGTGCCAGGTTTGCAGCAACAAACCTCACACAGTTTGTGCGTAGCATTCACTGTCCTGCAGAAACAGAGATCGCGACAGTTCAATCATGTCTTGCATCTGTGAGGTTATTTTCACCCCAGGTCATACACATATATGAATGAAATAATGAGGTGGTGTCTCTGTCAATTACATTGCAAATCCTTGTTGTTAATCATCTTTATATTAAACTACATATGTGAGAGAAGGAAAAAAAACCCCACCAAATCAAAAATATCCACCCCCAGGACCAGATCAGAACAAACTCAAATTCAAAGAAAACACATACTGAGGAGCATAAAAAAATTCCTGCATCATTCACTCTGTAAAGTCTCATTACCTCCCAAATCATCTCCCTTGGGAAGCCAGCATGGCCAGAGCTCCACTACACACTACATCCCTCTGCATTCCCTGCTGCAAGCCTGGGACAGGCAGGTGAAAGAGAAAGGAAGGGCCTATGGAAAAAGCTTTCACTGACCAGCAGGAGCAGAAATTATCCTGTTCTAGATGTTCTTGCACACATAAAGCATGCATATACACACATATGTACAAATATTTATTCTACCCTAACAGAGTGGAATAAATACACAGGGGATTATGTGTGGCAAACATCTTTCTCCACCACAAATATAGGGAAGGCTTACCATCTAGAATGTATATTATCTTTGCATAAAGGTTGATATTTAACAGCCCCAAGTGTTCCTGACCCCTTTTCTCTAATTGATTAAATTAAAAATAAATTTTAAAAATATTAAGACACCTCTTTCAGTTCTGCCACAGAAGTA
>PYHW01010494.1:357639-380933 GCA_013186435.1 Turdus rufiventris | reverse complement strand
AGAAGTATATTATATATTCCTTCCAAGTTAAACAGCAGAAGTGCTTTAGATTAGAACAGTGGCAAGCACACATTTTGCTCCTATTCCTTGGTTTCAGTCAGCTGCACAGCTCTTGGAGCTGGCTGAAACCTTGCCATTAAACTTGATACTCAGCAACAAAAAGGATGCTAAACCAACAGAAGAAACAATCAGGCTCCATATTGTTTTCTCTTGGGAACACTGGATGTGCCGATATCCCTCTGATTAAAACAGATCAGCAGAACCAAAAGCTACAGAAAAACTACAAGGAAAGAGCATGAGATGAATATCTGCTCCTTGAAAGGCCTATGGCATGAGAAAATAAGAAGTTTCCTCATCTCTGAAGCTTTTCTTCATATTCCAAATGTTTTTTCCCCAACATATCCTAAAGCATATAAAAAAAAAAAAAAACAAAAAAAACCAAAAAAAACCAAACAAACAGCCAGAGAAAGTGCTCTGCTGCTTCTACAACACAATTTAAGAAAGTCCATTAGCACTTCTTTCAAATTTATAAGCACCTTAGTAACTGAAAATAAAGTTTGGACAGCCAACAATGAGATGTACAAGTGATGCTTTTCAACCTTGACTGCCCCTAAATGATTTCTGTTTCTGGGGTCAACTGCCTCCAGGCATGAGAGAGCATCCAGCTGGACTTCTGACTCTGAAAAGCGAGGGGAAATGTGACCCTTCCCCAATCCACCCTCACATTAAACATGTAGGAAGTACCAGAGAAAAAGGCCATCAACACAAAGCCAGATGAAAAAACACAAAGGAATAATCAAAATTTGCAATGAGAACAAAGACATTTGCTGGCTACTGTTAAGTCACCTCAATTTTTTAAAATTTTACCTGTATATTCCTATACTCACAGTCAACAGGGGAGGTTTTTGCATCATTAAAGGATTACAGCATCACCTGAAATTTATCATATCAAGTTGTCAAGCAGTGCGGCATATGAAAGTTCTCACATTATGCAAAGTCTTCACGCAGAGTAAACCTTGAAATTGTCGTGTGAGATGCAAAATGACAGTCATATGCTGTCCCTCCTGTTCTAGCACCAATCCACATTTGGATTCCTTTCGAAACAAGTAAACTTAGAAACTCTTTGTGAAAGTATGCTGTAAAGGCAAGATACTCACATTAGTGAAGATCAGAGACTATGACAATGTGAATGAAGGCTTTCCTAATGGCAGCAAACACAGCTTTTGGCATAAGGGCATCAGTGAAAAGAGCTGCTCAGGTGCAAACACTAACAGGCAGCAGAGCAGTGGGGATGTGTGTGGGTCTGTGGGTGACTGAAGCTGGATTCTGAACTCTTAGGCTGAAGATTGGAGCTTGCCCCCTGAAGCCTGTGCAGGTGGCTTGTAAACTTTAAGACACTTGGACTAAACAGAAGAGTCGTGTAACGTTGGCTGGTGCCGGGTCAGAGAAGACACAAGACACTCTGTAATTCATGTGACAAAGGACTAAAGCACTTTATTCTTGTGAACTCTCCTTAGGGTGAGAGTTTCGAATTTCCCAGGCACACACATGTGCTTGGTTAGGGTCTCAGTCACTCATTTCCTTGGCCAATGATACACCTGCACTTGGGGTCCAACAGATCAGCTGGGATTCTCTGTAGTTGTTCAAATCCATCCTATCATTATTTACCCACGTACCTGCCAGCTTACAGGCTGGTTGGATTTCAAACCAGATGCAATACACAATGTGACAGGGTCACAGTCTGAGTCCACCAGCTAGCACAGAGGCAGAACATGCCATTAAAAAGGCTGCTCATCCATTGTGATTCTGCACACTGACCATTTCAACAGGGGGAAAACAGGAGTTGGAGTGTTGAAATAAGGGTTCTCTGGAAGGAAGAGCAGTCTCAGAATGAAGAAGAGACCACAGAAAGAAGGCAGCAAAGATCATGACAAGACCATGACCTTTGATCTAGAGATGAGAGACTCATGGAGATGAATGCCAGGGGATGGTCAGGAACCCTGGCCAGTATTTTCCAAGACTAGTAACTTCAAGGAGAGGCACAGCACAAATCAGTGTCACTTTCTACCCAACCTAGTCTCAACCTGAATGCAGTGCTGGCAGCAGAGCAGGTGAGTGATATCCCAGATGGGACCAATGTGATAAAAGCCTAACTCTTGTTGTTTCTACAATAAACCCACTTCATGCTGGTTTTAGCTCTGCCTCACCTTTGACAACAGCAATAATGAGTTTCCTCTTAGTTCTCCTCAGCAAGCTGTGGCCTACCTTAGGAATAACACTACCTGTTTTGTAGATGTTTAAGCACACCATTCACTATTTGCAAAATAAAAACATAAAGAGTAATAAAAGGAAAAAAATATATACATCTAACTCCCCCAAATCAAAGAAAAATAATTTTATACTGATAGTTGTTGCTACCTGATGAAAAACACAGCCTAACAGATTAAAAAATAAACATTAATCTAAAACCAAAGTGTACAATTAAGAAAGTTAGGAATCCATTTAAGGATATCAAAGAATTAATTTTTATTTCAAGATTTCTATTTCATGTATCATGGAAAGAAGCAGTCAGGAGTATAAAAGTCTGAACAAAGAAAGAGCATCTTATTCTCCTGGGAGTTTATTTTATGCTTTAACTGGTGAAAACCCTCTTTAAAAAGGATATAAATATCATATTAATTTCATTAGGAAAGCTCCCATGGCATATTAATTTCATTTCTGGCACTGTTATTGCATCTTTTTAGATGCATAAAATCTTAGAGGTAATTTCATTAACAGTAAAGATCTGAGAAAGGCAACTAAAATATTTTAAACAGATTGGTGACAATTCAGCTAGAAAGCATGCAAGTTTACTCTAATTCTCTTCCAATGAACACCACCCTGACACACAAGAGCTAGCAGGCTCTGCTACTGAAGTTATGTTATCCCCAAGTTCTCTGCATTTGCATGAACAGCTCTCAAAGATTAATGACCTGCTCCTTTATTTAAGGCAGATATTCATCTTCAGTGATCACATTTGAGCTCTGCAGCTAAGCATGAAATTTAACAGATGTCTTAGCTTATTCTACAAAGAAAGAAGACTTTTTTCCCCAAACGCTTGCTACCCTAGGCACTGGACTACTCTGGAAATACTCTAAGTGCCAACACATGCAAGGGTAGTAGCAGCTTCTCCATCCTGGCCTTGATTCTGTAGCCTGACTTTGCCTGCAAACCTCTGAAGTTACCCATGGTCTCAGCAAAGCCAACAGGAGCTTTTCATCATAGGATAAATTTATAAAATGCAAGTAGATAGAAAGCAAGTCCTATCAAAAAACATTTCACACTCTGTGATCCCTTTTACAAATATAGGATGTTTATTTTGTATGTTGTAAGTCATGACAATTCCAAAATCTGCATAGACTTATTGCTTAATTGAAACACCAGCTTAGCTACCATACAAAAGGAAATCCTTTTTTTTTAGTAGTTTTAATCCAAACTTTTCATTCAACTTCACTCTTTGTCACAAGAAAGGTAATACAAAAGGGCTTCTTTGAACGACAAAGGTACAACCTGTGTGTCCAAGGCTGCCACTTTTCATGGATTCATGGTATTAATCTAATGACTTAAGAGTCTATAAATCAGGAGTGGGAGTCTTTTCTGAAAAGGATACTAGAGTTCAACAAGACCTATAGAATTTTAAGAAATTCTGTTGCTGAGTTCTACATTTAGAGAGATTTCAGGAGACCAGGCCATGAAACCTCGTACATTTCCCACCAGCCTCAGAAAACTAATGAGTCACACCCTAGACATCCCTCCATCAAAATACGAAATCCCCACAACTGATGCAAAAGCCTCTGAAGAATTTACCCTTTGATACATAGAAATGAAATGAATTCTGAAATGAAAACAGATAACTGTTAAACCCAGATTTAGCTCAACTATTCACGCACAAAACTTAAATGTGCGATTGCAAAACACTGAGAAGAGAGCTACCAAGCCACTGGATCTTAGAGCTATAGTCTGCTTTTTGCTACATTTGGTCAACTTTATTGAATCCTGAGCCATTTACATACAGAGGAAGATTCCAGAAGAATACACTTTGTGAATGGCTAGTAATGTATTTAAAGGAAATGTGCTTATTCTTAACCAAAATATGTTTCCTGTAAATACTGTAAGATTCTGCTGCTAACTTTTTCTGTAAGTACAACAAACCCTCTTGTCTTGTTTAACGTGCATTATATGCAGTGACCCAATTTTACAGTGCAAGGCTTGAAGAAGAGCTGTTAGATCTACAAATATGTAACACCACTACATTCCAGCCAAGCAAACAGTGGGAATGTGGAAAAGCAACACAGAAGGACTACTGCAAATTATTAGAAGTTCTCTCCATCCAGATATTTTATTAAGCAGGCTATAAGATTTTTCTTACTTGGCTGCTTAGGAATTTCTAAAAATTAAAATACCAATCAACCAAATAACAAAAAAAACCTCCCCACAACTTCCCTGGCAAATTACTGGAGGATTAGCTAAATCCCTACTTCAAAATAATTTTACAATGTTTAAATATTTCTACAGGTTTCCAGCAAATATTTTTGCAATTTGACAACAACTCATGCTTTTAGAACACATCCATAACCATCAACTACCGTTTCCACAACCTTTCCTTTCAAAAGCAGTGAAAGCCCCTGATAACTGTGTGCATACAGTTCTATATCCACAGCTACTGAATTTCATTTGCTTTGTAACTTAAGCCAGAAGATCAAACAAGGGTCACATTTTGCACGGACAGCTGTGCAGAAATGGAAGTTCCACTTGGGCATCTCCACCTTCACCAATACTTGGTGAACTCTTCCCTGCAGTGCTCATCATCTCAAATCACAAAACTACAATTAACAGCAGGTTAAATTTATCATGGTACAGCAATAAAAACAAATTGGATAACTACAAGATACTCTAATTAGTTTGACTTACTAGGCATTTTTGCACCTAGATCTTAGGATTTCACAGCATTGAATCACTTTAAAATTAGCTGCTCTTAAGACCACAAAATACACAATAGTGATGGAGTTACAGGTTTCATGAAAATCTATTCTTTTTTTCTTCCTCTCCCTAAACATAATGCATTTTCCATAGCCATATCCAAAGATGATATGGCTTGGAGATAAAATATCACCAGAAATCACACCTATGTGGCAAACTATTTTATACAGTTACATTTCACCCCACTTTAAAAGTGAATATACTGACATGGCATCATTTCAAACAGCTCAAAATAGACATTTTTCATAGATATTAGTCATGAGACACGTTTTAAAATATCTGGGCCTTAATCTGCAGCTCTCTGACAGTAAAAGAGAGTCTTCTAGTTTTTAACAGAGTAATGGTAATAGCAAGCTAAACCCACTTGTTGTCCATCCACTTTTTTAGTGTTTCAGCTCAAAATGTATTTACTGCCACAATGATTCCCTCTGAGGTAATCTTCTGCCAGACATACTCAGAACTCTACAAATCAAAGGCTATTTTCTGGCCTTTACCAGGAGAGAAGGGCCCATTTCAGTGGCCTGGAGGAGGTGGATGGATTTTGCATTTTTAAAGCCACAGACCTCTTTTTCTCCAGTTCCTAAGGACCATGGCAGGTTGACTCTCAAGGAATTTATTACAGAGTCATTTTCTCCTCCATTGATAAGCCTCAGACTCAGAAGAGACACAGTACACAGAAAACATACATAGGCATGTTCCAGTCTATAAGAAAATAATTGGGGTAAAGGCAGTCATAGGACTATTTCCACCCAAAATGTACAGTAAAATTACGTGTTCTCCCAGTCTTTACCTCACAAAAATAAAGCAACTTTTTATGGAAGTAAACTTTCTTATGAAATCCAAAGAAGGATATTTCACGTTTCTTTCTTTAAGGATATATTTAATGACAACCAAAAGGTTTCAGAGCTATCTTCTCTCACTAGTACATACCTCTCTATTTATACTCAATAGGAAAACATTTTATCTTAAATATGAGAGGCATGTGGAATGAAACCTAACAACTTCTGAATAGCTCTAGACTAGAAGGGGTCATTTCTCACGTAAAACATATTTTAGGAGACAAAACTATAGGAAGGGAAATTATAACAGTTCGGTTTCTCAAATTCTGAATCAAAGAAAATCAAGAGATTATCAGGTAGATGCAAACATGTCATCAACACCAGACACTCAGAGCTGAGCTGCTCAGGTTGAGTGAGTATTCATCCCTGGTGGTAGCAAAAGATTTGATTTGTATTTCCGTGCTAATTGAAGTCTACACTTTGCAGCCTTGCGTGCTCATAATCAAGCATCTGATCTGCATTAGCACTGAGGGGGAGCAGCCAGCAGTACCTCAACTGGAAGCACACGCATCAGGTTTTCCAGGGTGAGCACATAATGCTTATCTGCAAACACCAGAATATCATCTTTTTGAAGTCAGAGTGCTACCAAGCCTCATGAGCAATACATCCCAGCAGTCAGGGGTGTGCCAGTGAGTGCCACTGGCTTGCTTCAAAGATTCCTTCATGTGTAAGAGCTAATTAATAGTTTGTAGCATGTGTTTTTAACCACAGAACCAGTTCAAATAGACTTGGACCCTACTACAAAACTCTTATTAATTCTCCTGGTCACAAGCACCGAGATTCGATTTCCAACTCCTAACCACTGTTTGACACATCCTCCTCTGCCAGTCACAGGGATTTTCCCTTTGAAAGGTAAAGGAAGTGAGAAGAGCATTTGGAATGGACAGGAAATAGGTATCTCCTGTTACAAAGATGATGTAGCCCAGAGAGAGACAAGGTCGTGATTTATTGTTACAAACAATGCAGCTCTAGATTTATGATGCTGCTCTTTCTTCTGCATGGGCTTTTATCTGTCAATGTCAGAAGAAATTTTGAACAATCCAGAATTATAAAAATGTAAACTGTGTTACCCAGGAGACAATACAGATCTTAACACGTAGTTCCTTCAAGAGAACCTTCCTATAACATTTTCTCACAGCCTTTTGTTTCCTCTTATTCTTGCCAAGAAAAAGCATCCTTTTAATCATCCTAATTCAATTCTGCTTTGAGCATTTACAGGCTGACTATACACTAATGAATATCTTTCTATTTCCTACCCAAAATTGCTATACATCCTTATCTACTAAGCATGCTCAGGTTGGAATGCCAGAGCAGAGGGATAGAAGTGTGACTATACACAGTGAGAGAAATGTGAGAGAAAGAGCAAACCAGCAAAGCACTTCTGGGTGCCTCTCAGAAAAGGAGGATTACTTGTATGAGTGCAAGCAACTTTTCCTACTTCATTTGAAACTCTTTCTTGAAGAACTAAGCACTCACTGAACCACAACACAAACATCTAAGAAAACTTCAATTATAAACAGAGATGTGAGTTCTGTATATCTGAGGTTCATATAAAGAAACCTGAAAGAATAAACTGTCTATTGCTAAGAAATACTTGGCTTCTACAGTTCTCATCAGCCACTAAGACACTCCCAACTACAAGGCTCAAAAATTCATTCTTTCACATGGGTCTACGTTCAATACAGGAGACACTGCAAAAAGTCCAGTAATAGAATATCTGATTTTTTCACCTGCCTCCTGAGATATCAAAACTATACATAAGAAGCTGTGAGAGTAGCTCATAGGACCTCAAATCTCTGTGGAAATCTGTCACTAAAACCTGGAACTGCCACCCTAAATGACTTAATATTGGCATGCCTTCCCATAGTTTTATTTTGGACCTTGCAACCATTTCAGCTGTTGTGATTTTTCATTGAAATTCTGAATTTTCAGGTTAACTTCACAGTCTCCAATTTCAATCCCTTCTTGTAAATGTGTGGTACTCAGGGTAATGAAAAAGGATACTACTTTTCAATCGCAATTTCTTACCATCAAAGAGCCTCAATTTAGCAAAGTGCAAACAGTGTATCAACCTGATTTTACTGAACTTTACCCTTGTGGCTTTCTCCACTATATGTTACTCTCCTAATTTGTTCTGAAGGGAAGTTTGTCTCCAGCTGTTAACTCAGCTGTGCTTGGCAGAGCAGATGAACACACCATACTATCTGACTCTTTCCCACATGTGAACTTTATCTACAGGTTGTATATTCTGTCATTCTTTCTGCTGAAATTACATGAAGCTGCCTTCTGCCTTTCCTTTAAACCACTTGCACTCTTCAAAGAAGACAAAGATGTTAAGATTTACTTAGAAGGACATGGAGGTGATTTCATTGCTTCACACTTAATTATAGCTTGCTAAATCCAAGATTGATTTATGCTAAAAGAATCCTGTCTTATAATGTTAAATGTGGTCGTAGTTGGAGACAGACACACGACCCTCTTGATGGTTCATGTGACAAAAGCTTTCTTTATTGTTCTTAAACAGAGGGTTTGAATTTCCTGGCTCATGGTGGTTGGTTGGTTGTTCAGACTGCCCATTTTCCTGGCCAGCGATACATCTGCACCTAAGGCTCAATGGAGTGGCTGGGATCCTTTGTACGTGTGCAGATCTATCCTATCATCACTCACCAGGGACCTGGTAACTTCTAGGCTGCTTGAGTTGTGTCCTGCAGCTTTAGGCCAGCTGTAATGTGACACTGTCTCATTACCATAACGTTATCCAATACACCTGTATGTCTTCCTCTTCACGGGACTGACAATGGAACAGCTCTGAGACGTCAAACAGAAGCTACTGCCATGTGAAATGTTCTCAGGTAAGAGATGGGCAGATGTTAAGGCATGGGAGATCAGAAGCTGCTCCTGACACATCTATCTACAATGCTTTGGTCTGGGTTCTGTTCTCAGGTAAGTATCTTATTCTGACTAGAAAAAGTGTGTTATGATCTCTGTATCTAAGTGTACAGCTTGATAGCCTGTGTTTACTTCTACTGTCTGCTGCTTTGTACAGGGTGAATCTAGGTAATAAACTCAAGTTCACCATCAAGCAATTGTCCTTTACATTGATCTCAGTGCTAAGAGGGAAAATAACACAGAATCAAAGTTCCTTCACACCACCTCAGAAACTTCACAGGCAATATAAGTGCACAGAAATTTAATCAGTATATAGCTAGACAGATACATCTGGGTTTAACCCTCCATGTCCTTGCTTAGCAATTTCCAATGGGGTGTAAGTACCCTAGAGAGTCACTAATCAGTGATAGTGAAAGGACTCATCCCAACCAGAGACAGAGCAATGTCAGCCAGGCCTTGTTTCTTGCACTTGGTTTCTTGTTGCAATAGATCTCAAAAGAGATTTAAATTCACAAATTAAAGTTCTTTCATTACTGCACTATGTCTATGCAGACACTGGCTATGGGACACAGTCACAGTCCTTCTCTGTTTTAAGAGTGCTTTAGAAAGAAATTATACTTATTGGACTATTTAGAAAGTAAATACAATGGGAAAAAAGTTAAGTGACTTAAGAACAAATACCAGCTCTGTAAGAAAGGTCTCCAACCCCAGCACCCTTGTTCTTGGGACTAGAAGTCATCTGTGGGATGACTGGATTGTCACTCACTCATGCATTTAAGGTTTCAGCAGTACCAATAGAACAACCTGAGCCAGGCCTGCTGTGTAATACAAAGGAATTCATTCAGTATGTTTTTCAATCAGAAATATAACATCAGCAGAGTTTCATTCCTGTTTATAGGTGCTGAAACATAAAAGACAGAAAACTAGAGAAGAATTTTTCATTCAGATTTCCTAATAGGCACTGATTATTTTACCAGTTTCTATGGCACTATCACCATGGCAGCTAGCCATTTTAATCAAAGGCATTCGAACACATTTCTGATAACATCACAGTATTACATCTCCTGGTCACACACAGCAGTAACCACTTTGTACATTTCCATAGGACAGAGGCCACTAATGTCAGCAGACATCAAGATTAGAAATGGGATATTTCAGGCATCTAATTAAAGAACCAGTTCTCAGTGTTCCTTACTCTAATTCTGAAAACAATAATGGAAATATAACCATTGTGACCAAAATCAGAATCAAAATTCTTCCACAGCTTGCTCAGTTTCTAGATGGATTTTGCCCTTTCTTTGATTAACTACTCAATGCAAATGATTACTCAGCAGATCCTAAGAGAATGAAAAAAAATCACTGCAGAGAACTGTGTATCTGCAAAAGAGTGACAGATAAAAATAGCTACTTTACTCTTTGTACAAAACCCCCATGCTTTGTTCTGTGTACAGGCTAAATTGAAGCATTGCATACAAGACTGAAATCATGAGCAGAGAGCAGCAAAACTCAGGGGTCTGACCAAAGGTATTTTCAATGTACAATGGCAGGCATTCTAATTTTACTAAGTATATCATGAAGCATTTGCAAATATGCTCAGTCTGAAAAATGCCCAGCAAACATTGAAAAATACTTCCAGCAACAGCAATCCTTCACGTCTATAAAATCTATATCTACAAAATACATAAGGAAAGACATTTCCAAACTAACTTAGAGCAAATTCATACTTTTGTCCTGAGTTTTCTGGGGTTGTATTACTGAAAGTGTATTTCAAAAGGCTGAGATAAATGAAATAAATTAATTTATAAACCCTTTTAATGAAAGCTAATAAAAGCTAACAAGCAAGATGAACAAATTCTCTATTTCAAGCCTAAAGCTTTTCAAAGGGTCCATTCAAGAGATATTAAATAAATACAGATAATGTCAATAATCCAGAGTAAAACACTACAGCAAAGCACTATGGCTAAAAATCACTTGTATAACAGCATCTTAAAATAGACAACACCAACCTTCAAATAGAAGAACAAGAAACTGAGTAAGTAAACTGAGAATGAGACTTGAGATACATCACAAGTAGCTTTGTCTTTTTAAACTACTTAAACTCAGAAATAATCACAGAAACAGTGCTATGAGGAGAATCATCATCATCTCCAGTACCTCCATACTTGTCAGATTTGAGACTTTTCCTCCCTTGGGTCAGTAGTTGGGGAAGGACAACAAAAAAGTCTAGAAAATACTCGACAGTGAAAGTGTTGTACTGTTACATTTACATGTATATACTAATTAATCTGCCCTTGAAATAAAACCAATCAGTTACCACCTAGGATATGAGAACAGCTCTGCCATCTTACTCAACTTCTCTGTTTTGTGTCATGGTTTGCCTTAGGAAAACAATGATAATGAAAATGCAATATAATATCCATGCAATATTTGTACTACACCTCACTGATAAACTACTTCTGTGTAAGTCCATACAGCTGAATTTTCAGACCATCTAAGCAGCCAGGTTAATCTCCCAGTTTTTTTTCATTAGCACAACCTGATTCATTTGTTTAGAAGGTCCACATAGCATTTAGCTCCATGCTTTAGTCTAAACATATAGTCATATCAAGGCTAAATGAACCAGTAAAATACAAAAACTTCAACAAAAACAAAGCCTTTTCTGTTTTCAGTCCTCAATTTAATAACAGTTGCACCTGTATTTTAAGCTTACCATTTGCTTAATTAAAAGTTTATATTTAATTTTTGCTGAATATGAATCCCAAGATATATTACAAAATTGGAGTTAAAAGGAGCTTTAGATTTCATTATGTTTTTGAAATGTAGAAAATATTAAACAGAAGGAGACTACACTAAAAACTGCAAGATACGAGGTGCAGACTATCTGGAAACAAACATTCTGATGGTTCCCTTAGTCCTTTCCTTCTCTCAGGTCCAACTTTCTCTCCTGTATAACTCAATATATGATTATGCCTTGCCAGTGTTTTTCTCCTCCCATGAAGGCTACAGAGGGTCACTGTGTCTGAATGCAAAATAACAATATGTGACAGCACAATGATATACACATTTTTTAATTTCTTGAGTTTATGCAGTATATAACAAATATAGTAAAAATATTTTCCCCCCCAAATAACACAGATATAATACCAATGAATTCATACAAGACTCTGAATGATCTGAAAACACCACAGGGATTATATTCTAAAAATACAGTTTTTATTTAAATTAGATGTACTATGTATGGTACTGATTGAAACATAGACTACCCGATTTTAAACTAAGTAACAAGAAGGGCAACTGTGGCAACAATGAGCACAATGGCTGTGCTGGTGACATCAGCCAGTGCTCACAGCCTGTGTGTGTACAGCTCTGCGAACTTCCTTACCTGGAGGCCCATTCACTGAGCAGCCTTTTTGCTGAGTCTGCCAACGTGACAATAAGAGAGATGTGCCAGGATGGTGAAAGATGCAGAGTTAGGCTTGCTAGGGAAGGACTAAGCACCTTTCTACCTGCTCATTACATACTTCCTTGGAGTCTCTAATATTCAGCCACCATCACCACTACATAAATTTGTATTGATTAAACCAAGACTAAAATAGTCTAGAATCCATTGGGAAAAAAAAAAAAAAAAAAAGCCAGACCAACAAACCACCAACCTTTTCCAAAACCAGATACGTTATGATTAAGCAAACAATCAGTTACTTTTGCACTATACATACACAAAAATACAACTCTATAAGACCTGATCCCTATCCAGCCTCATCCCCTTAACAGTTATATCATACTTGAATTAAGCTGCCCTGAAGATGCCCGAGTTTCTTGTAAAAACTACAGAGATGAAAATGTAGCATCACAAAAGAAGCAGATTCACGGAGGTGCCGTTGCTACCCCGCGTCATACCGCGATTGCTGTGCGTGGGCACACACAGCCCACAGAGCTTCCACACTCCACACCAATGTTACAGCTTCAGCAAAAGCACACAGCCTTGTCATAGAAAGTGTTCCAGAGGCTGGTAGCCTCTGATATTCATCTATATTCCAGATTCAAATGGGAAAAGTCTAGCTTGCCCCTGTGCGAGCAACACAGTAACACCAGGGAAAAATCTGGCCTCCATCCATAGAAAGGAGACCATTTAGTCAATTCACACCAACAGCAGAAAACAGAGCCAGATCCAGCCTCAACAGCTAACACATTCATATTTTAAGAACAGATTTTAAATAACAAAACACTCTTCCTATCAACAGCAGTTTCAATTCCAGAAGCTTAATACAATTTGCTTTAAATCTGTGCCATAGCAACCTTTACTAAATTCAATGTCATCTGTAAGGACTGAGTTAAAATAAAATGTGGGCCAAATTTATCAGACATTAGTTCCCTTTGATACAGAGATCAGAACACTGACTCTGTGTCATCCTAGATATGGTATGAGTTGCATGTGTTGCATCCAGCAACATATTTTAAACCAGGCCTTTCAAAAATACTTCCCCTGATCATCAGTTTTGAGTATTTGTCTGAGATGGTGAAGGTTAAATGGAAAGCGTGAAAGGTTTCTTTCTGTTTACATTAAATTTATATCCATATGCTGGAAAATGCAGCACTATCCAGGCCTAGGGAGAGAAGCCTGAAGAGTTTATTAAAATGTGACTGTTTTAGCTGGTCAATTTAAAGGCACATCCAAGGGACAAGAGAAGAGACCATTCCTTGTGGCTGTGGGAGCTGTGTATGCCCATGCAGCCATGAATATCGCTGTGTGTGCGAGACACTGAGCAGCAGCGAGCCACTTACTGTGACACAACTACAGCAAAAGTAGCCAACAATTTATCCTTTTATTTTCAGCACTGGCTCATAGGGCACGCTGCATCTTTATGTCAGATAGGTACCGAACGAGTCTCCAGCAAGCTTAGAACAGACATATTCTATCCCTACAACCTCCAGGGTAAGCGTAGGGGTAGTGAGCTTTCTCAATTTAGATTATGTAAGGTCGTGTGCCTCACTGCATTATGTTTTATATACATTATATCTCACTGCACTACACTGCGCCCTGTGAACTCCTAATGAGCGTTATTCACACAAATCCAGGCAGATACCCTTGGGTAGCTGTTTCAGAAGGAGAACAAATATCATATGCACATCCAATAGTTATCAAATGAGGTCAATCCCCCCAAATGTCCTGGCATGGTCCAAGAAACACAGAAGGACACAGCACCTGCCCGAATCGGCCTCTTCCCCAGGCAGCACCGAGCCACCCGGCCCGGGAACAGGCTCCTGGTGCCGGCTGAAGCCGCGAACGCAGGAGCGGAGCGAGTCTGCAATGCAGAATCCCTTCCCGGAGCTCATCAATGAGCCGGGGAGACGGGCGGGGGCAGAGCCGACAGCCCTGCCCGCATCCCCGGCACGGCGAGCCGAGCCCGGGCCGGCAGCGGTTCCGAGCCGTGCCCTCGGGCCGCCCGNAGCCGACAGCCCTGCCCGCATCCCCGGCACGGCGAGCCGAGCCCAGGCCGGCAGCGGTTCCGAGCCGTGCCCTCGGGCCGCCCGCCCCGGCTCCGCACGGCGGGACAAGGACACGGCGGCCGGGCCCACCTGTGCCACCTGCGCCCGACACCGCCCCTACCTGCTCCCGCTGCTCCTCCCGCAAGCCCCGCTAACCGAGCTCCATCTTCCTCCGGGGGAGGGAGTCAACCCAGCGCTGCCGTCCCCCCCCGGCTCCGCTTTCCGTCACCGCTGTCCCCCGCCCGCGCTGCCCGGCGCAGCGGCCGCCTCTCGCCCGCCCTGCAGACGGCACCGGCAGACGGAAAGCGAGACCCACCTCCCGCCGCCTCCTTCCCATGAAGTCACCGGCCGCAGGGCCCTCCCTCCCCCGGCTGCCCGCAGCGGCCCGGGGAGCCGCGCTCCGCCCCGCTCCGCCCCCGCGGCAGCGGCACGGCCGAGCTCCGGTACAGCCGAGCTCCGGTACAGCCGAGCCGAGCCCCCGGCACAGCCCTACCCGGCACGGCCGAGCCCCGGTACAGCCGAGCCGAGCCCCCGGCACAGCCCTACCCGGCACGGCCGAGCCCCGGTACAGCCGAGCCGAGCCCCCAGCACGGCCGAGCCCCCGGGCCCCAACGCCAGCGCTCCGCGATGGGGGCAGATGGGAACCGCTGCTTCCTTTCCCTTTCCATCCTCCTTCTGGAAATCACCATGCCTCGTTCTGCCCACTGCAAAGTGGGGGATGCTACAATAAGTTACTGCTTTCGATGCGCCTTCTGTTTCAACAAGAAATCTACTTGAGGTTACGGTAACTTCTCAACTGACCTGGTTTCAGCTGTTCAGTGTGCACCCAGGTGTGTTCTGTCCCGCTCGGTTAAATCTACCTCCTCCACACCAAAGCAGTCTTCCACTGCTACTCTTCCAATAACATTAGCGTTGACAAGGAAATGGATTAAGGAACACACCTCTACAACTAAGCACTCCATTTTTTCACTTACTATGACAAAACCAGAAACATGCAAGACTGAGAACAAGGCGAAATATATGGGATGGAAAGAGAAAAAAAAAATCGCAGGTGTACCTGCTCCTGTTGAAGAAAGGCCTCCTTATCTAGAAACACCAACAATTCTCACCTGAAATCAGCTTACTACAGATGATGGGCAATCAGTGACAGATACAGCAACCCTAAACCAGTAAGAAACACCAGCTGTAAACAATGTAATACATTTTGCACCAACACATGTGGATAAGTAGATTTGGCGACACATGCAGACAGTTTTGCAAATATGCATTTTCATATCATAAGCAAGTGAGGGTTGATGGTTAGGCAAGAAAATCAGATCTAGCTCTCTGATAGAATCCCAATATCAGCCTAGAATATTGTTGAAACCCCCAAAAGAATCTCATCTTACATTTGAAAAATATTTTCTTGCAGCTAGTGTGAAGGACAGGGAAAAAACATTTGAAAAAATCCCAACAGTTGTACATATAATCTTTTGCTGTAAATACACTGAGCTCTTAGCTTTTGGCAAACCAATGACAGGCAAAAACCAAAACAGTCTTGTCCAGTACTGTTTTGGGCCTGCATAAAATGAATTCTCATTCTTTGCCCCTCACATTCTCTATTCTCCTCAGAGAAATTCTTGATGCTCATAGTTGAAGATTACTTCACCTCAAAACCAAAAAACCCATGAGCAGAAAAGTTCCTTGGTTTCTCCGCCAGTGCAAAGTCCAGCATTCTTTAAATGAGGTAAGGAAAAATAAATTGTCAAAAGTGTGGATAACACACTCAAAAAAGAACCATAGTTACAGAAAGACATAGTTTATTCTTTTCCTTGATGTGACTGTCTGTTCAGATTATCCTACAGGTGATTCCCAGCCAGTGAGAGTTCTATGTGTAAAAAAAAAAAAAAAAAAAGTTTTGCAGAGCTTTGCTGAAAGCTCTAGTCCATTTGCCTTGCAAAGGAAATTAATTAGTGAATATGCAACCCTCAGGTGGCTGCTCTAGAGCTCTCAGGACTGAAGGTACTCTAAAAGTAGTCAGAGAAGCTATAGTGCCAGATATTCAGTGTGATCTGAAGGTTCTGGTTAGCCAAGTGATCACACAGAGCCTCACTGACATGGTCCCTGCAAAGGAAGAGGCCAGTTGTCTGTCTGCCAGGCAAAGCCAGAGACACCAGCAAAAGTCTGAAGAGCTTAGCAAAGGAAAGGATGGCCAAGTACATGCAAGAAGAGGCTGTCCTTTGGGGCATTAAAGTTCCTTATTCTTCATCCTTTCTTTCTACAAGCAAAATTTTCTTTTAGACCAACATTACATCAAAACAAATGCGTTTCTAAAAAAGTCCCAGATGAAATGTGAAAATGTGGAGATACTGGATTCAGGTGAAATATGCTTTGAGGCCATTATATTCTGCCTCCATGGACAGGGTAGTATCTCCAAAAACAGCAATGGAAAGAGATTCAAAAAACAAGATTCTCTAGACCAAACAAATGCAACAAATATTGCTATGTGTCATCTGAACATCTTCCTCCTCTTTAAATTAGGAAGCAGATGTGCAGTAGTTGACAAAGATCAGGAACCTAGAGATGACTAAGTCATTCAGACACCTTAAATTTCCAGGCTGCAGGAGAAGAAAAGCATGCACTGACTGACACTCCCTGGGAAATCTGTTGTACCTTTTCTATGAGCATACACAGACACGGGGGAGGAAATGAAAAAAGTATTGTAAAAACTAATGTTTGACACTGCTCATTAGTCCTGGGGGTTGGGTGGCTGTCAGCATCACATGGCTGTAGAAGTAGAGGGGGTCTTGTTGTGGGAAAATGTTCTGGTATCAGATCAAACAGAACAGTTCGGGTTGGAAGGGACTTTAAAGGTCATCCAGTTCCAACCCTCTGCCAGGTTGCTCCAAGCCCCATCCAGCCTGGCCTCGGACACAGATCCCCTGGGTAATGTGTGCCAGGGCCTGACCACCTTCATGTCTGATGACATAAATCCCGTCCAACAGTGTATCAACAATTGGGAGAGAGAGGGGGACTGCTGACTGGTGATGAGAATCCAAATTTGCTGTGAGCTATGTATGCATATACACCATTCTAGGAAGGCTAGCAATTTTTCACTACATTGATTGGGTTAAACTTACACATTTTGCAACATTTCTACTTGATTCAGTCTTCTTCTCTGTTGCCAGTCTTGATCCACTCTTCTTGCTCTGTTTGTTCTTGCCAAGGCATCTCGGTTATCAAACTGCTTATGCTGATTAAATCCACAGTATGGTCTGTCTTAGCTCCCATATCTCCCCCGTTTCCTTCAACTAAAAAATATATTCTAAAGTGACTTGTCTATTAATTTTTTCATACACTGTAAAATACAAGAAATAATTATAACAATACATAATATAATACCTAATACATAGAAGCCTATTTGAACTAAATTCCTTACCCATCTACTGAGTCCACAAGTCTGTTAGAGGTCAAACAGGTGCTGATGAGGTTCTTCTCACAGGCATCCCCAGGGGGTGAAATCGCGAATCTTCAGAGGTCAACGTCAGGACTGGATGGCAATTTGCTGATTTTTTCTTTTCTCTGGGCCTCATTCTTTTGGAGGTGATCAATGTTTGCTCAGATGAGCAGGTAACTTTGGACCTGATGGTGATAAAACACATGCATACCTTCTCCCTAGGCTAGTAAATCAGCTAGGCTTCATCACTGTACACTCAATTAAAGATCTTTAGGTAGAAAACTTTTAGAAATTGCCTCTGCACGTGTAAATCTTCAAAGCAGTATCACTCTGCCAGTGATTACATTTGATATGATTTCAAAATTTTTAGTATAAATATTGCATTTAAATGTTCTTGAGGAGCCATATTCTCCCTTCTTTTGTTTTTTAACAACATGTGTGTCTCTCAGTATTGAACATGAAGGCAACCATAAAAAGCAAGAAAACGTGGTGAAAAAAAGTAAATTAACACTAGGCAAAAATAAATTAGATAATACAGGCAATTAGTGGTAGAATGGTGATTTAAAACAATGCATTATCAATTCCTAAATACTGTATCATCACCCAGAGTCTACAGTAACTGGCAAGCCTCATTTTAGAGTGAGGGCTTGGAGAACCATATCCAGGTAAAGATTTTCCAGGTTCAATCCACAAAGGGTTCCAGCTATTATAGGTCCAAATTCATCAAGTCAAAATGACTTAAGGATAATTTTGATGCAGAGAACACCTAGGTTGTTGGCATACCTCCCAACTAGGTAAGGCTGGGACTTGGCTATGGTCCAGGCTTTAACTGGAAGAGTCTCCCTAATATATTCTAAAATCCTCTCAGTAATAACAGTTAGGAATGTTTCTTAAAATGATACATGTCTTTTAGATGGCTATGCAAGGATGTATTAAAGTCTGTATAGCAGCTGGCTTTGTGATTTATCTTCAGTTAAACAGACAGTGGTACCACAGACAAATAGCAAATCAGGCAAGTAATATCTTAAGGATAATGCCTCTTATAAAAAGTCAGTGAATTCATATAATTGGATTAACAACATAATCAAGATATATTAATATATCAGTAGTAACTGTCTTAAGAAATTGAGGTAATATTTTCTTAGACATTCATGCATATATGACATTAAAGCAAAAAAGTGAAAAAAAAAGCACTATATAGCTTAACTAATTGGTTCTGTCTTATCTCTACAATAAAATAACTCTATCTTGTAGTTTAAATGAATGGATTTTAACAGAAGTTAGTTCCATGCAAACTTCGCATTACTCATATCTATATCACAAGAATTGCATCTTACAATTCAAACATATTTTTACAGAACTTAAAACTAATTTCACTGAAACTTAATGTTACTTAGATATAAAAGTACATCCAAGAGAATTTCAAGTTAACATTACTGAATTTATCTTAATAGCATTGAATAGTACTTAAAATAACAGAACTTTAATTGAATAACATTTTAATTTAACTTTGCTTAGTCTGATATTTAATCATAACAGAATATAACTTAATAGTACTTAACTGTAACAGAATCTTAATTAATTTTGACTCTATTGTTACAAAAAAATTGCTGAAAATTTGTCATACAGCAGTTAAACATGCAAGTAAACTACTGTATTGAGATAGCAGCAGCATGAATTCAATGCAGGAATTCAACTGCTTCAGCTTTTTAAAGAATGTTTGTACAACAGATTTGAGTTTGGCCTAATAAAAGTAATGGGATATAAATATTGAAGACTAAACCAATGAGTTTTACACAAGTAACTTGGTTAGGTTAGTGGGTGTGTAAGACTGATCTTTGCATACAAGCAGTTACAGAGCTAAGGGCTGCGTTCATTCTAAAAAGTAAGCTACTGTTTACTCTATTGATGTATACTTAAACGTGGCAAGGAAGAATAATTACACTTGAATTACTAAATAGCTGTACCGAATGTTTCACAATAAAAAAACTTGTTAAAACTTTTGAGTAAAGGCCAGCAACTGGTAATACAAATGGTGTGACTGAGGCGAGGTGTCCCTCGGGGCCATTGTTCTGCATCAAGTGGCAGCTTTGACAGCTAAGGCTGCTTCCCCCAGTGCCTGAAAATGCCTGGGACACTTCAGCAAGGGCCGTTTAGCTTGAGAGATGTAACCCAGCATATTTGGGGTGTTACACATACATTGCCCTGGTGGTCTGAAAACTCCTGTGGGAAGCAAAGGAATCAAGTAATGTTACAGTGCTGGAGTACAGTTGGCAGGGCCAGTCCAGCGCTCCCTGCTGTGGCGGGTTGTAGGTCAGTGACGGTCCGGCAGAGGCTGCTTGTGGCAGATGGGCTGGGGCTTTGCAAGCCCAATGAATTTCACAAGCAAAGCTTCTAACCCCTTTTTCCACTGAGCATCAAAAATGGCACACTGAGCTGGGGTTAATAGTAAGTTGTCCAGTCCCTTTAAATCTCGGTTATCACTGCTTTTGCTAATTAAATCCACAGTATGCTCTGTCTTAGCTCCCAAAACAACACACTTCCAAATTTTCACAAGAAAGACTTATTTTGTAGATAATTATAAAAATACAGGATTCATAACATTTAGCAGATAAAATGAGCTTGAGTGAAAATCTGCTGAATCTTCAGCTTGGGGAATGAGGTTTTCTCCATAGCATTTGCTCTATCTCTCCTTGACATACTTTGATGTTTTCTTCATCCATCATACTTTTTCTTTAGCCTATTTCTCCAGCACATTTCTACACCTCACTGAATGCAGGAAGTTCTTCAGAGGACCACAGATGTTCTGAAGCTAAAAAGATAAATACATTTATATATGACAAAAAAATGTGCAATAAGGTATCTAATCAGGCTTCATTGGTGTGTTAGGTGTTTTGCCTTTATAAAACAATTTTGTTTCCATTCCGTGTCTTTTGTCTTTAATATCACAAAGCATCGACTTCAATCTCCCCCTTCAGAAAACATGGAAACTGGGCCAAAGCTGTTTAAGACAAGTTATAGACCACAATTTAAACTATCTCCACTAGAAATGCAAATCGGATCCCTTTCCATTGCAACTAACAGTGAACATAAATGGTAAGCACAACATGCAGTGCTCTTATTTCTGCTAATACCAATCTGCAAGATCATTACATTCTTCTAGCCCTCTTCTATGGTTGCTACATAAGTAATAGCACTTAGTGATACTTTGATGGTGGGTCTGTAGCACCTGGAAGAGTTTCTAGTGAAATACCTCTTAATAAGAAGTGTTATTCTATTTTAACATACAATATCCACAGAAAAGTTTTCTTTGAAGGCTTAGGAAAAATCTTCTTAAACTGTAGATATAAATTAAAGCTTTCACACACAAGGAAGCCAGTTGAAAAGGCAAGAAGACATACTCATGTTATGAATACTCCCAAATATTTAATTTGAACTAGAAAGGAGCGGTATAACTATTTTTTAACTGGTTTTCAGTAGTTGTAGCTAGTAGTACATAAAATTAGAGTTCCTATGAGTTGCTGCTTCCCCTCCTCATGTTTATAGGAATCAAATCATCAGAATTTTTGCTGCTCAATCCTGCACTGTTTAAAGAACATATACTGCAGGCCAGGACAGAATAGGGCAGAGCAAGAAATCAGACTGATTACCTCTTCTTCCTCCTGACCTATGATACTGGGACCAAGAAGATATTATTTCCTAATTAATTTGATTTTTAAAGCTCCTGTTATTATTAAGTGTCACTGAAATCAGCAGCATTTCTTGCCAGAATTGCTTTTATGACTTCTTGACTCTGTAAACATCTACTCAACAAGAACATATTTTTCTGTCACGTCAGCTGGGAAGTTTATTTCTCCTATCATTACATCAGATTACTATTCTAAGTTAAAGACAGATTGTTATCAACCTTAGCAGACTTTAAAAATAATACAGTATGGTTCCTGACACTCACAAGCAGACTGACAAATGCCACCCTCACAGTTAGCAACACATTTTTTATGCAACATGCAAGATTTGTTCTACAGATGTTTCAGAGTTAATTCTGCAGTGAAACCTGGCACAGAACAGAATCACCACAGCATGACACTTCTCCACTGAAACTTGCAGCAAATCTGCAATGGCTCTGCAGTTTACTGTAGAGAAATGTAGATCTGGAAGTCGTTTGTCACAGACCAAGGTGACAAGACATTCCGACATAAATTTTTTTGTTTCTTATTTCTAAATCAAGATGAATGGATAATAGGTCAGCACTACATGCATAAGGAACACAGTAAGCATTCCTGATTTATAGATAATATAGGAAAGTTTTGCTTTGTGGCACTGACCACACTTCTGGCAGATATTTCAAGAGCTGAGTAAACTTCCTAATCCCCTGGATCTCCATGAACAGAGAGGTCTTTCCATACAAAATTTAGAACTTGTAGAAGTAGTTAACTGCCTATGTGTTATGACAGAGCACTTGAAACAGTCACTTCTGGATATGACAATAATCCAGTAATGAGAATCATCTCAGCTTTCTTTAACAGAGCATTACCCTTGCATTACCATATTACTGTGAAACAGGGGAGTTTTCATTTACCAGATAAACCAACAGTAGTGAAAGAACAGCCCTGTGCATTCCTGCTGAATTGCAAGCTCCTGAAATAGTTTTCATATCTATGCAAAGGCACAGCAATACCATTCCAAAAATCCTACAATCAATTAGCAGACTTGTGACAACTGCTTTGAAAAGAAACAAACTACAAATTTTAGTAACTAAAAGCTTTTACAAAGTCCTAAGGATTAAAACTGGGAGATACTATTTAGTTTGGAGAAGCCTTGGAAAGAGCAAAGAAAACATTGTCTTCAAAGGTAGTAGCAATGTCAAATATTTTACTATTGAAAGGTAAATTTTCTTCTGGATTATTGTGCTCAGCCTGAAAATGCTAACTATGAGCAGAAGCTGAAGAGACTCAGAAAGATGTAAGGAAAGAAAACACTTCCAGGTGAAGAGACACTACAAGCTATATGATTAATAGGACAACAGTGGTGGGCTTCTATTATCCTCAGTGGGGAAATCCAAAGGAGCATGTTATTAAAGTGAACCCCAGTGACTGAACTTACAATAGTTCCCCTTCCCTTTTAACCCATTAACTGCCCCTGGAACTCAAATTCTCAACACATCTGAGACCAAGAGATTAAAACAAAGCCCAGACATGCAGACAACTCTGTATTGCTTAGTGACATTAGGTATCCAGTTCTCACCCAAATGTACATAGGCAGAACATTACTAAGGAATATTTTCATCTATAGGCTCATAAGAGAAGTTATTTTACTGCCCATGAAAGAAAAACACAATGTTAAAATACTACTTATGGTTATCCCTGCCAGGAAAAAAAATGCTACTCCCATTTCACCAGCACACCAAAGTGCCTAATTTGCAAAAAAGCCATTCTAAGCATGGCTGTGTGTTGCACTTGTCAAGACAGACACGACTGGCACCATCACCAGCTTTTTATTAAAAACTTCGTGTGCCTTCTCTCTGTGGACTTCTCTCAGGCAACTCCAGACAGCACTGACTCCTCTCTGCAAGTTTCCCGCTGCACAACCAGCTAACCCCAGCCTGTCCCTTACCTGGCTGCCTA
>PYHW01010494.1:333753-355948 GCA_013186435.1 Turdus rufiventris | reverse complement strand
CAGCCTTGGTATCTAGGATACCTTATCTATTATAGCAAGTTCCAGGGGCCAGGGGAAGATGGCTTTGGAGGAATTGTATCATCCACACACGTGCACAGGAGGAGGAGAATGCGACTGCTGGGAAGCACTGCAGTGCCATGGCAGAGCTGAAGAACCTGAGAGCGCGCTGTGTGATGCATGTAGGTCAGTGGAGCACGGAAGAGAATGGGATTTCTAAAAGAGCCTTCTAAGGAACAGCACAGAAACCTCTCCTATGCAGGTTTCTACAACAATAGTCACTGACAGTTACTAATGTAAGTGCACTCAACAGCAATGAAATATTTCAGGCCCCCATCACATGAACAGTAGTGGTTTTCACAGAAACTACAAAAACAAGATGATAGAAAAAAAAACTCCCAATATTTTAAATACAGTGGAAAATTTACCCATAGAGAAACAAACAAGTTTATTACCAACCATCCTAATCAGAAATTCATCTATTGCAACAGCAGGTTTGCTCTTCTTCCCATCAGTTGGAGAAGGAAAGTAGCCTAAGAAGTGCAAAATGAGGTGTAAATAGAGCCAGTTTTGCAACTGTTAGCTCGAGGTCCAGGACCGTGGCAGAGTGCTGCACATTTCAAGACCAGCTCATAAAGGAATGTTTCTTGCTTTATCCTGCAAAACTCAAAACCACAGAAAAAAGAGTATTATTCACATAAGAAATGTTATAAAACCACTCTTCAGTAGTAACCAGTCCCTAAATCAGCCTTTATGCTCCTGCTCAGTTCTTTCCTCAATATAGAACAGAAAATAAAAATCATCACTCCCTTGCTCCTCCCAGACATTTAAAAAAATAAAACTAAAAAGTTGCAAATGAGTGATTTAGACTAACAGGCAGTTAACAGACCAGTACTTAGTTGCTAACACCTCCTTGATGACAAGTCTGTGTTTACCCTTTGGCTCAGCACAGGGCGCCCCTCGAGAGGAAAGGAAGGTTTTACCTCGAGAGGAAAGGAAGGTTTTACGGACTGAAACAGAAAGCAGGAAGTTCTTTATTGTTGCAGACAGGTAGAGATATTAGAAAATAAAGGCCTTATAAAATACGGTTTAAACCCTGCTACTCTAGCAAAGCTAGAAGTAGATTGTAAGTTCCCATAAGGAAAAATTATAAGAGTCAACTGAACAACCTATCATTGGAGAGAAAAGTAAGTTTGCACTTGCATAAAAAATGAATCTGTCTATGAGAATCAGTGAAGAAAATATGTAAACATAGCTAGAGAAAGAAAATTTGATAGACATATACAATAGCCCTTATTGACCAATGAACTGAGTTTCACTATATTGTTAAACCTTCTGACATTTCCTATAAATATGAGCTTTGTGAATATAGAATTGGCTTTCCTGCTTGAGGAAACTTAGTTTCAGCTGGTCTGTCACAACACTTTATATCAAAGGAGGCAAATGTGTTTCTTAAAAAACCCTGATGTGCATCTCAAAACACAGAAAGAAGGATGCTTTCTAAGGCCAGTCATTACTGTGGGGTTTACTCCAGGATGAAAATTACTCATTTATCGAGTTCTCTAGTGAAGTTCAGAAACCAGACAGTAAGAGGGAAAATCCTGAGTCTTTATTGCCGCTCTTGCAATTCTTAGTTCTTATTTTCTTCTCCTCAAGCAGGAACAAGCCATGTGCTAACTAAAAACAACCAAAGAATACATTTGAGCAAAAGATTCTACAGCACTGGCCCCATCACCTGTGTCAGGCCAGTATTCCACACTGTCCCATGCTACCAAATCCAGTAGAACTTTGCCCACATGTATAGACTATGAAAAGTGGGCAATTTCTACCAACAGAATTTACTTGAAGTGTTACCTAGATAAAAAAATCTCAGGGAAAAAAAATCAGCTTTGGCTGAGAGTACAGAAGATCTAATTAAATAGTTGGTGTTTTTTCCCTTCTGTCCAGGAAAAGAACTGAGTTAGGTCTCATCAGAGGTTTGCTGATAAACAGGATGCTTAATGATAACACCATAGAACTCATCCAGTTTGCTCTTACACATAATGCAGACATTCTTAACTAACAGAGGCTTTGTGAATCTGAGATTTTATTCTCTGAAGCCTCTGAAAAAGTGAGCTTTCAGGTTACTCCATTTGTGCTGATTTTGAGTTGGGACTTTTCAATTTGAAGATGCACAGAGCACACTGTGTATGGCTGAAGTTTACCTCAGGACACTTAGCTATGGCTCACCGTAATGTCAATTTTGTGACAGTACTGAGAGAACAAGCAATCCCTGGGCAGATGGGTGGATACCACACATCACTGCAGGGCTCAATGACAGGAGAAGCTGGCATGCAGCAGTTTCAGGGTTTGCCATGTGCAGAACTTTGCCAAGCACATGTTCAGGAGGCTGGATGCTTCCTGGAGACACTGCTCTCAGAGCCAGAGGCTTTACTTGCCCATGCACATTTGGTGTGTGAGATACTCCCAAATGAGCCACAGCCCAGGCTCCAGATCCAAGCAGGATGCTCAGGCAGAATGAAAATCTGGACAAGAGTACCAAGGCTTCACATTTCACTCTTCAAATTTCTGGGAGAAACTCACGGTGTATTCAGGTGTTGGAGAATCAGAAAGAAAGGAAAAGGCAGAAGGACAGTCACATATACAAGTTTCTCTCCTGCTGCAGATCAGCTTAAGATGAAAGAAAACATTTGGTCTTCCAACAGCAGCCACTAAAAACATTCCTGTGCCAGAACCAAAACTCATCTCTCTGCTGATGGGAGAGAAGAAAAGCAAGTAACATGCAGAGAGAAAACCAATAAGAAGAAACATAATGAAAAATTAATTTTCTAAAAGATGGCGTTCAAGATGGATTTCCCTCAGACACAAGGCAGGACCTTTGAGACACGTGGCAATCCTATGTGTGACTAAGTGCAAGAGGCACATGGATAGGGCTGATACTGATGATGGGGGAATCAGCAGCAAAAGCCTTGTACAACACAAGGTTAAGGTCTGAAATGAATAGAATTCTTGAACATATAAAATTCAGGGATCTTTATTCATTACAGAAAAGCATGCTTTGCCCCTCTACAGATTTTAATGAAAATGGTTCTTTCACAATTCAAGAGGGTTTTCTCTGTGAGACCTCCTGATTTACAATATTCTAATAGATGACACTTCATGGAAAGTAATTGGACTTGCATTCACTTTGGTGATTTCAGTCTGTCAACATCTGTTAAGACTGACTCCATTTAAAATAAAACTTTCTTTGGGCAAATATATTTTTGTGATGAACTAGAATTCTTTCACATAACTGCAGCCAGAACTTGCACTGGCCAGCCTGAAAATTTTATAATTAAATGAAAATATGTATACACACAGGTAAAACAGAGATAGCAGAGTGATAGCAATGTCTGTTGTGTGTGGTTTTTGGGGTTTTTTTCCACTCCACTGTCATGCAAGGATGTTACTTTCTGACAACTATAAAATTCTATAAGCCAAAATAAGACAAGACTTACCCAGTTTGCTTTGTCAATGTCTGTGGCAGACACAGTCCATCGTGCTCTATTTCATGCAGTGATTGTTTGCATCACCTCCAGACTATCCTGGAAATGAGCCAGATGTAGTTTTTGTTGCTCACTCCATTGTTTTCTGTAGTCTGCAATAAAATATGACAAGACTAACTTTCACCAATTTCAAATAGAGAATAATGACTACCAACAAACATTTCACATGACACATTATGCTGGTTTGCCCCTGCACACATGGTGCCAGTGTATCACTGTGGTGCACACGGGTCTGGAATCTGGGTTGGAGCTGTCTACAGGGACACAGTTTATTTCCAGAGATCATTATTCTGCTACAGTTAACATACAACAGACTAGAATGAAATCAGCTTGCAGTAGAGTTTGCCTTTCATAATTCTGGCTTTTCTGTTTCTGGGACTGCTACTGTTACTCCTCTGAGATTTCCCAGCACATTGCTCACAGCCTGAAGAGCAGAAAGCACATGGCACAGGACAAACAGCCAAACACACTGCGCACATTATTCTCGTAGATGGGTCAGAGGCACTCTCACCTTGCTTTTAAACAAAGAAACATAACACAGCGAGGATTATAGCTAGTTTTTAACCACAATGTATCTTACATACCAAGTGGGAACCCTGCAGGAAGACTGAAATGAGCCCATGAGACACCACTGCTTCAGTAAGAGTTCTATTTCTGAACCAGCGTTCTTTCCCTGCACTCAGCAAAAAGATTAAGCCTTTCTTGTGAGGAAAAAATAGCCTTTAAAATTGTAATATGCTCTAATTTTCACAATTGTCTACAGAAAGTGTTCCAGTGGCCATTGGCACTGAGAAATGTGACCTGCAGTTACAGGTTCTTCTCTCGCTTTGATCCAAAGTGCCTCAAATAGCCTAATTAAACCTATCCAGTAAGTGTCATAAAGGCTGTCTTGCCTTGCTGAACCTCAGAAGGGAAAAAGAAAGCATGAACATCATCTTCAGCAGAAGGCATCCAGAAATCTGTTCCATGCAGCTGATGCACTGGACAGGAATTCTGTATTTCTTTGTTTTGATGTTGACAATTAAGTGCAAATTACTTACCATTAAAACAGAAATCTCTTAAGGTTACCAAGATAAAGAAAAATAGAACATTTAAAAATTATTTTGATCAATTTTGTCTATCTTTTGATGTTTATAGAAGTAGCAATGAAAGTACCATTAATGTACATTTAATAGGGTTAGAATAGCTATTCCCCTAAATAAGAGAAAGTTATTCAGCTTAGGTGAACCATCTCTGTTAAAATTATCATCCTTAACCGTTCTTATTCAAACACTCCCTAGAATTGACTTGCATTGATTCTCCATTCTCCTGCCTCTAAAACAAATTCCAAAAAATCCCACTAAAATTAAAATCTAACTGGACATAAATATGAATGACTGTTTCAGTCATCCTTAGTATTTTTTACTCATATCAGCTCACAGAAAATGTTCTAGAAGTGAACAGAAAAATCTAGGTTGGAAGGAAGGTAGCTGATCCAGCTTGCTGATCAAAATCTAATGTTAAAATTACCATAACACATTGTCATTTTACGGTAAAATTACCAGGCAACTAAAGCATGTGCTTACACCCAGGCTTTTTACTTCTCGTACAAAATCATGAAATTAGAAATTTTCATTGGTAGTAATTCCTATGAAGTTTATAAGGTAATTCAGGTGTGGGAAAAGGGCTTAAATCTATTCCCTTCCTTCCCAATCTGAAATACTCCCCAACGATAGCTGTCTGTTCTGACTCGTGCAGCCTCACCTCAAGTCTTGGGAGCAGTTTTGGATACCAGAGTATATGAAAGACATGAAGCTATTGAAGAGTGTGCAGAGGAGGCCACAAAGATGGGGAGAGGTGTGAAGAGGCCAGAGGAGGAGCAGCTGGGGGTGTTTGGCCAGGGGAGCTGGAGCTACAGCCTGCTCCTGATGGGCAGTGGAGGGGAGGCACTGACCTCTGCTCCCTGCTGACCATGGCAGGGCCGTTTTAAACTTAGTTAAAGTAGTGGGTAAATCTTAATTGAGTAGACTTAGTTCTCTAGAATTTAGTGATACTGAGAAGACAAAATTGAAATGGCTGTAAAAGAATTATCAGATGACTCTGAAGGTCAAAACTGTGCATTCCACTCTCAGTTTTCATGGACATTATGCAACACATCTGAAACTTTACTCTTAAAGCAAAAAGCATTTTATAAAATTTTCCTCCTCTCTGACAGTTAGAAAAAGAACAAGGGAGAAATCTGATTTGCATTGAATTAATTCTGACTCATAAATGAAACTTCTTGAGTCAGTGAAACAGTATTCACCTATTGCTACTCATCATCTCAAAAAACCCCAGCCTCCCAGGTATGGCAGCTGCACTGTTTCTCAAAAACCTCCCTCTGCACTCACAAGGATCATCACTCCTAATTCCAACTCACACATATTATAATGCCTTCATGCAGGGCAAAGCATTAGGAAGAAACAGTATTTCTAATGTGGCTATAAGGAAACAGAAATAGCAATCTGTTCTCTTCTATCCACATTACATTCCTCCATGCAACATGGATTTACCTGTCTGAGTGAGGAAGATTGAACTTTTCATTAGTCAAATAACCTTCCTCACAATTATCAAGCAAAACAGAATCATCAGCTAGTTTAGTACCAGAGATGAATTTGGGAAAACAGATGCACTAATTATCTCTAGCAGATCCCCTGTGAGCTTCCTGTGGGCCACATGTATTTGCTGTGTATTTTATGCCCATAAACCAGAAGAAGTGCAACATCCCTGCAGGGAGTTTGTTCTCTGCAGTAAATAAATCATGAAGAAGTAAAATTTAGATAATAGTTCATTTCATCACTATTCCAATCTGAAATAGATCCTAATAATAAATTAATTCCAGCAAATTATGATAATTTTATATTTTTAGACACAACTTGCTAGTGAGATACTCGAATTGTGGAAAGACAAAGTTACTTCAGCAGACCTACACTTGCACTGTGTACAACCCCTACAGATCATACTGAAGTGAGCATTAGGCTTTAAAAACCTGCAATTTCATTCTTTTTTACTGTGGTAAAGGTAGAAATAGAAAAGAAACCACATTCATCTATCTATCTATCTATATATATATACACACAATAAACCTACTGTTAAACCAAAGGCTCTCATTTTGCAAGTACTGTATTGAAGTCAAAGACCAGGTACAAAAAGAATAATTTCAACATATATCCATGTGACTCAGTATAAGATGTTATCCTATTCCTTATTATCAGCAAGAGTGGCCACCTCTTGGTGTTTAAACTAAAGAAATACAGGAGAGATCATAAAGCTACCTCACCAAAATGTTTTAAAACCAGATAATTAGACTCATGTATATAACCATTAGAGAGAAAAAAACTCTGCTAATATGAGGCAATTTAGTTGAGATTTCAAAACAACTGCTTCAAGGTAAATTTCATTATAAGCATCACCAAGATGAAAGATGTACAATAACCCTAAACCCCTTGTCAACATTCTAGAAAAAAGGCATATTCAGCTGAAGCCAAAGGAATTGAACTGCCTGGAACTCATCTTAAATGCATCAGACTTCCAACCATCCCTTTTCTGTTTTTATTTATTAGCTGCAAATTAAAATAATAATGAAAATAAGATATAGCCTTCAGATGTATACTGGCAGCTCTGCTTTGGACACATAGCACTTCATGGTCTCTTCAACCTCTTTACTGAGATATTAATACAAACAAATGGCAAATTTCCAGACAGTAAATTGCTTTTATTTCCATTTACCCCATCAGCAATAGCAGGCTCTCTACTCTTCCTAGAAGATAGAGTTTTCTGCTGTTTGTGTTGCTCTCTTTGCTCCTGGAGTGGAGACCACCCAGGTCTCTTGACCTGAGAACCCTTTGTTGGTAGGCTCTTTGCAATGACTTGAATTTGGCACTGTCAAGTTCTTTCCCTGGCTCTTCACCATTACAAATCCAGCAGAACCTTACCAGACCTGCAGTCTGATCACAGTCTCAATCTAGTATTTCAGAGATTTCCTGTCACCCATGGAACAATTACAAAATTTGTTAAATCTTCAATTCTGTGATCAAGTTACCCTGACTTTGCAGGCCACCCTTAAGGTCTCTAGTAAATAGTTTTGAAGCAGCAATCTTCAAATTCCTTTTTCCTAAAATGTTCTAGGGGTGCACTGTGAGTCACCTCACAGAAATGGAGTATTTCAGCCCAAAGAGTGTCAAAGGTATTTCCCAGTAGCAACCTCAACAGGCAAATGTTTCCTCTCCCAGAGGCTGCAGTGCTGGGTTTGTGCTGACTGCCACCAGCCCTGTCTGCGCTTAGTGAAGAGAAAAGTAATTCAGAAGGACTTCACTGAAGTGACCTGAGGTAAAGCTCTAACTGGGGAGGGTCTCACTGATGCAGCTGCCTTGACCACAGTCAAAACAAATGTGCACTTCCGAGGGGAGCAGAGTCTATTTTATAGGGTGTGCAATGGGAGGAAACCATACCGGGCCTTAAAGTGAAGACTTCTACCTGCTTCTGCATAAGAAAAACCAAAAAGGAACACACTCTTCCATTTATCATGTGCTTTCTCTCAGTATTATGTGGGGTAAGATTCAGCCCTCTGAAGCAGCACCATGCAGGATGTTTTGTGTTCTGCAAGGATAGTTACCAGGGCCTTGAGAACACTATCAGAATTACAGCTCTCTGCCAGGATTAAGGACTTCTAAGTCAGTCTAAAGTGTTATATGAACTTTAACTCGATCTGAAGCAACTCATGATAGAATTTCTACATTTTAAAATCAATTTTCCTTTTCCTATAGGGAAAAAAAGAAAAAAAAAAAACAACCCACAACATTTAGAGTAAACTATTTCAACATTGGGGATAGGAGGGAGGAATAAATACATTTCTCAACTTAAAAGTTTATGGGTTTGCTAGTTGTATTTCCCCCTCCCCCCTAATTCTAATTCTAATAATGTTGCTAATAAAAAGATAGTTGGTTATTTAAAAGCACTCTTCAGCTTATGACTGCGTGAATCTCAACTATAGCACAGTCTTCTTGTAACACTAGTCCTGTTTCTCCCTTAGGAAATTTTCAGAAAATTGTACCTTATTATTTAAATGAGAGGTATAAAAACGTGACAAAATGTAAAACAGTATTGGAAAGTGGCTGGAGAACAGTTGCTTTACTCTATAGCTTCTACCTTCAGAATGGAAATCTGAAGCAAAGAAAGATTGACTCATAATAGCAGTTAATGAATATGTAAGTAGGCTGCAATTAATTAAGCAGATATGCTGCTTTTTAAAACTTCCCTTCTGTATCACAGTCTTCCTTCTTATCTCAGTTTGTTCAGTCCAGCTCTTCTGACGGCTATTGACAGAAGCAGCCAAAAATACCAGAGGTTTTCCTACAGAAACCCTACCAATATTGACAGCTACATCAAGTGGTGCATGTCAATTTGATGACTCATGCCTCTTATTTAATTTTAATCTCCTTTCCTTTCATGTTGATGAACTCAGGTTTTACAGTTTATTACAGCCTTCTCCCCTGTCTCTTCCCATACACCTAAGACTAAGTAGGACAAGTAGAACAGCCCCCACTGGCTGTCAGTGGCAGCGTTTGTGCTGTAGTGATAGCAGGCTTTAACAATTTATAGCAGTTCTAAAGCTTCTACAAAAGGAACAGAAAGGAACAACTCTCAGTAATGCCACTCTGCTTGCCACAGAGTAGTAGGATTTAAGAAGGAATTATCCTGTTTTCTCTTTCCTCTTGCTTCCTTCCCTGGAATGCTGAAGTCTGCAGTATTGAGAAGAATAGTCACATTTCCATTTTAAATTATGCAATAAACAGAACCAAAATAGACATTAAAATCTAAGACTGAAGTGCTTGATATTTGTGATATTTTTACTTTCCTGCTCAGAGTAACTGCACCTGTGGCTGTGATTAAGGCTGTTGTGTCATTTATTCGAGGTGACCATACCAGATTGTTTTTGCATTAATCATTTAAAGGTTATACAAGTTTATCTTGCCATGTGTTTTGGCAGAGACTGGAACTCTGCTTGGACAGATATTTCTATTACACATTTCTATTAAGCAGCTGCAGCTGCTTCTGACTTAGATTGGGTTTGGATAATTAAACACAAGGATAAGAACTCCTGTGTGCAAGTAGGCCTCTGAAATACACCATATTCTTAAAGAGTTAAAAAAAATCTCAAACAAAAAAGTAAACACTAAAGTTCCTAGAAATTATGGTACGTCTTTCAGGACTAGTAGTGCTAAACCAACTCCTACACACAACTATAATTTAAGAGGTGGTGGGATCTAAAAATTTACTCTCAGGCTGATTGATATTCTTGGACATTTGTGAACCTACACCTACAAATGGGCAAAGCTACAACTGTAACATGAACACGGTTCTCATTCATCCAAACAAACGTGAGAGGGTAAAACTGAGTCCATGACATATGAGAGTATGGTATGTGTTTTCCAAAGCTAACCAAAGCTGGTCTAGGCACTTTGACAGTTATGAATTTATACTTCCCATTCTCAGTCCTCTCTCAATTATCTAGATCATATAGCCACCCACAGTAAGCAAGTCATGGGTGAATGGGTGAATGCAAGAGACAAGAACATTTCTTCACAGAAAATTGGTGTATTTGGTTTTGTAAAATATTACAATGCATTTAGTGTCTGATAACCAAATTAATCCCAGTTTTGCTTTTTTACTATGCTGCAATGAAAAACAGCTAAACTCTGAAAATGTCAAGTAATTGTCAAGCTATGTTTAACTACCACATCTCACTTATAAGGAAACATCAATTTGAATAAACAGATGGTGTTGCTATGGGGTTGCCATCACAAGTAGAAGCACATATTTAACTCTAAAAATGGCAGATACAAAGGACAAGAAAATGATATGCAATGCTGGGCATTTCTGGAAGCAGAACCATGGTAATACTAAATCTTTGTTTGCTTCATTCCTGCACTCAATAACAGTCTTGCTGTTAGGACCACTTGATTCCTAAGGACTAAATAAAAATTCATAGTCTTAATAATATTGATCCTCTAATAATACCAGGAGTATTTTCATCTCTAGCTCCACTGCTCCCTCCCCTGAAATCCCTTGGTAAGAGAATGTACAATTTTGGTTACTTCCTCAAATCATTTAGGTAGCTGGGAGTCTATTGAAAATAGATTTTCATGCTAGTGCAGGAACAAGGATTCCACTGGCCTGCTAATGGATTTAGTCAATTTTACTTAAATGTTGGAACAGAGATTTTTTTAAAAAGCTCTCAAAGAAATGGGTAGAGTATTCCAGTTCTTCCAAAGAAATGGAAATAGAAGGCATGTTTAGGCACTTTTGATACCTGACATTATTTATATAAGGAGTTGAACTTTACTAAAACTGGACATCATGTTAGGAGAGAGGCACTGCTTTATTTCCAAGAACTGCTTTAAAACTACAACAGCTAGACATTTTTCTAGACTACAATGGGGATTTCATTTGTTCAAACACTCAAATAACATTAAATCAAATAATTTAAACATTCAAATTATTTAAACATTCAAATTCCAAGTTAGTACCAAGAGGAATGAAAAGGGAAGCATGAAAAATTTCATCAGCTGCTTATGTAAGTTAATCATTGCTCAAGAACGCTGATGACAATGTTGACAGTATACTTGTGGATTACTTTGAGATTTAGAAGGTGGTTGGTTGGTTGTTAGATTCCATTTTGACCTTGTTCGTCTTTCACTCAAATACACATAATAAAATAACAGGTATAACCAATCAGTTCAGCAATATATAAAAGAGCAGTTCCACAAACTATTTCTGATATGTAGAAATGACCCTGATTATTATTTACTTCAGAATTTCTCAGTGTACTAACACAAGGATGGACCTGCAGGAAAAGTCTTATGCTCCTCTGAAAACATTACCACCAACATACCACTGCACTACTGCCTAGGAAAGAAGAAAATATGGTAAACAGGAAAATTCCATTACTGATACAATGTCCTCTTCATATCTCAATGTCAGAATCATAGTGAAATTTGAGACAATTTATAGTATTTTATATACAACCACAAACGAGTCAACAGGAGTGTGGAATTACTGAGCAAAATGAGAGTACAACAGAAAACTGTAACAAATTAAACCGAATTTTAAAAAGACCATCAAAATACTGATGGGGACTGTGGAGGCCAATAAACTGGCTGAGGGTAAGCTTGTCCCACTCCCCTGGAGGAGCAACCCTTGAGCAACAAACTCTGGTCACGGCAAGGAAAAAAGCTCCCCTCAGAATGCATCATTGCCAATGTTGATTCTATTTACCCTACTGGCCCTTCCCCTTTGTTCTGCTCCTGTGCCCTCATCTCACTCATTCTGATGTTCTACCCTGTCCCTCACTATCCCTGTGTACACCCCTGCTTCTCTGCCTGAGTTCTTCATCCCTGCACCCTACCATGGCCATTCTCAATAAAGAAACTCCATGGAACCCCACACAAAGAGTCTGTGGCTTCCTTCCCTGTCCCCAAGGCTGAAATCACCCTGAGAGCTGAAATCACTCGGCACAGCTGAGACATGCCTGTGCCCCAAGATATCTTTCTGAAGGTGCTTCTCTGGGAAGGTCGTGGGACTCTGCCACCACTGCCTGCTGCGACAGGGGACTGCCTTTAACGTGTGATACAGTAAAATCAGAATGCGAAAGGTCATGTATGACCCTGGACAGACGTAAACATACTTTCTTCGTTAACAAATATATATTTACCTACTGTTCTGTCGTTACAATATGGCTGGGAACCAAGAAAGCAGCCCAGCTTCTCAGGCTGCTCGAGCCCGGCTCTCAGGCTCTTCAAGGACACAAACCCAAAACAAAGATATAACACCTGTGGTGTACGTGACTAGTCTCATGGACTGTGTTTCTAAGGGGTGTCTTCTCCTCTGTCCAATGAAATGTCTGTAAATTGTTTTCCACAATGTACACTATTTAAATCCACGATTTCTTTCAATAAATGCTCTTTCTTGCTCATCTAAGAAAGTTGCCATGTTACTGTGACCATCACCACTTCAGGAACCGCACACCGTTCTGCAGATACCACACAAATCACTATTCAAAAACTTAAATTCTGGGTTTGTTCAGGAGCAGACATTTCTATTAATTTAAACCAGAAAATTTTATTTCTGCACTTACTAAACATCCAGTGCTAATGGTAAAGATGGCACATTTTTCTTTTGGTAGTAAGTATCTTAAGCTGGGCTTAACCCACTTACAAGGGTTTTTCCTTCCTAAGGTACAATTGTTGATTGATATTACCTGAGATAGAAGGGATCATAACAAACCATTCCAGTTCATAGAAAGGACCTGGCTCAGTCCTTAGTGTAAGGACCCTAGGTAGAAAAAATCCCAAACCAGGTTGTCCACCACGTTTGTTTTCATACTTCTTTTCATGCTATTTTGTAGAATTATGGGCTTTTTGTAGAATTATGGGCTGCCTTCCTTCAAAGTGAGATGTAATGCACTTTATTTGCATTACACCTGGCAACAATTACAAAGTTCTCAAATTTAAATTATAGTTAAAAGAGCATGAGCATAAATAGCTGCATCTAAGTAGAACCTTCTTGCCAGATACAGATTTATCTCTATGCTGAAGTACTAATACAGCATCTTTTGAAGCCATAGGTATTGCAATGGAGATCAAGCAGTACAATCACCAGTTTTGTGAGATCATTATGTCCAGCACGCACATATCTTTCCATCATGCTCCAGATCATTACCACTAACTAGAGATTAACACCCAGGATATTTTATAAAAAGATTAAGCACAGACAGAGCTTCAGTCTACCTGCAAAAAACAAAGCCGTCCAGGAAATTATAAATTATTTGATTAATGTGCTAGATCTGTGATAATGTACTGTAAATAGCATCTTGTTGTAGTGGGTATAAACTACCTTAGAACATTCAGCCAGGAGCTGGTTTGTGAAGTTTTTATAATTCTTACAGCAAAGAAAGAAGCAGCACCCTAGAAAAAGCAGCTTAACTTCAGACGCCAAGTTAATGAATGCATGCAAATTGAGATTCCTCCCCACTCCTCTCAGAGGCAACACTTCCTGCTCTTGCAATTTTATCATGACTCTCACTATTTTTAGGGCTTTGCTTAGAGTCTCTGCTACAGAAATCACATCTGAGACTCAGCATTAATTTTAAAAGAAAATATTTCCACTTCCCTGCATCCTGAGAAAAGCTTGAAAGTGTGAAATGAGTGCAGCCTACAGGCTAAAATCTAGAAAGGATACAAGAAATTCAGGGTAGGTTTTGTTTTGTTCTTAAAAAAGGTCATGATATCTAAACTGATTCCCTGAGTGGCAGGAGCTATATAATGCTTTGATTCCTCATGGCTGACTGTTCCTCAGAATCTTTCCACAGCAGATGTAAGGCACATCAGCAGTTTTACATGGAAAAAATATGCAATGTCACTGTCATTGCTCTTTCAATGCAGTGGATATTCTTACTCTTCAGAATATCGATACAACTTCTCTTAAAAGTCATATTTTAAAGAGAACATTTCACCTTTTGATCTAAGAAGAAATATTATTTTGTGCACAAACTGTTCTTCATTTCTCTTCTCTGAAAGCCAACTCTTCTGCAACCAAGAGTTTTTTGCTTAAGAAGATAAACCCCAGAGTTATGTTATCTGCAAGAAATATGTAAACATATGTTAAGGAGGATCTTAATCATCAGGCTTCTTAGGGGAAAGATAATGCTTTATATTCACTTTTACACAAAAGTGTACTTACAAAAGCTACTTGCTTTTAATTATACATGCAGTTGGAATTTAAAATATAAAGTTAAATAGATTATCTGCTTTTATTTTAATGAGAGGCTTTTTAAGAGATACCACTAGATGGTGCAAGAGTTTAAATAATTCATAAATCCATAGCTAGTCCCCTGCCTCTTCTCTGTCCCACCAACAGAAGGAGACAGCTTAGCACTGCCAAGCAAACAGAGCTTCTGTGATTTGCGTTTAGCAAAATTGCTGACTTTAGCCCTAGAGGCTAAAACTTATTCCTTTCTTTGGTATTTCTTTGAAAGAGGAGGAAATATTTGGTCATCTGAGGAAAAACTGGTAATGAAATGGCTGTGACCTCCCTAAGGCTCTGGAACTTGGGAGCTCTGGAAGGAGGGAAGTGACCACTGCAGATCAGGGAGGACAGAATGCTGCTCTTTATCTTGAGAAAAATCAAATTCAGCTCCCTCCTCTGCTGGACAGGCTAACTCAGCAAACCCAAAAAACAAGTCTCGACCTCATTGCATCTCAGTTCTCATCTGCAAATAAATTAATGGAGTGTTTGTTAGTGTGTTCCAACCTCAGAGGGATGCTGAGAGGAAAAACACATTTTAAAACTATGCCATGTTCCCAAATGGTGAAGTATTTTCGTATATGTATGGTGAAATATGACTGTACTTTCATTTGAGTAATTTTGGTTAAATATTTAACAGGCGTACCAGGAACCATTCATTGCAAATTAAATTAACTGATATATAAACCGAAATGTCTTCTCCAGTTCTAGATGCACAGCATAGGAAAACTTGAGCTTACTTTGTTCAGACCAGCAGAACTAGAAGCCTAAAGTGTATGTTGTTCCAATAAATATTTTTTAAATGATCGTCGGTAATGAGACTATAACCAAAGTTTTGCATACGATGCATTGAAGCTTATAGGAACAAGGTAAGTGTTGGGTGGGTAACATCAGGCGTAAGTCACACAGACAAGGTAAATTTTCTGTCAGCCAGCAGACGTCAAAGAGACTGTTTAATTATTCAGGTATGTGAGATAACACACGGAAAGCACACACCTTCACTGACAGCAAAGAAACCTCCACCCAGCCATGGCTACCCACCATGTGAACCTAAAAATCCCGAAAGCAAACAAAGAAAAACCTGCTGAGTAATACACACCTACAGGCAGATTGTGACTAATGCATTAACAACTAAGACCTGAAATCAAGATAACTGAGAAGATTCTTCTCCTTCTGAATACATTAATGGGATATAATTTCCCCATGAGATGGCAGGATTTGTGGCTTTCATTACAGGAAGGAACATTTCATGGACATTTATTATACATTTAGCTGTCAAGCCTTTTACTATTCTAAACAAAACCCCACAAAATCAGTCATCAAGTTTGCCAGACTGGCAAATAGAAACTGAACTGACAGTCTCAGAAAGGTATGACAGGATTTACCAGAAATCAAACCGCCCAAAAGGAAAGACCAAGCGTGCCCTTTTCCCCTTGCACTGCACTGACCAGAATTGTGTAGTAAATACATCATCAACAATACAAAGCCAAACATGAACACGTTAAGACATAGACATGTTAAGACATAAAGTAAAAGTCTTACAATAACCCAGTAATAGCTTGATTATTCATGGAAGAAAATGAAGATCAGTAATCCACTTAGAGTAAATTTTTTCTCATACACCATATAAATTCTTTATACAATGGAATAAGGCAGCTGTATAACTGCCTTACATAAGTAGCTTTAACAGTGATGTAACCTCTTTTGGTTGATACTATTCCTGTGGGAAGTAGGAGAAAATCTTTTTACTTGAGGATGAGCAGAAACCACAAATCAATACTGAGGACACATCTGCTCTACAAGGCCTTTCCCTGCGCAGCACGTGGCACTGTGAAAGTCCTGTATCAGCACACCAGCAGAGCTGCAGGCCTGGACTGAGAGCAGTTCATCCTGAAATGAGCTATTCTGTCACCTCAGTAAGTGCCACAGGGAGAGCTGACCTAACCACGCACCTCCATGCTGGCAAAATTATGTTTACATGGTGGGTTTGCTAAGACAGGTATTTTGCCAGACCAAGTCTAAACTTAAAGCCCCACTACCCACTGTGGTTATTGAAGTGAAACCCACAATATCTTCACCTCAGGGTACTGCTTAGGGCACCTCCCTAGCTCAGCACTCTTCACATGCTCTGAGATGGAGGATGAAACCATTTCAGCAAGATCTGTCCTTTGTAAGGCGGTAGATATTCCTCACATCGAAACTGGATGAGAATCCTGTTTTACTCACTCCCTTTTCCTTTCCTAACAAAGCTCTTCCACTTGGTTGCAAATTTGGCCTCCATCCTCTTTGTTCCAATGTGGCTGTGGACAGGGCCACTACATAGAGTGGGGAAGGGTCAAAGACAAACAAGGAACAGGGGCCCCCATCCCACTCTGATTCCCAGCACAGCTAGCCCCACAGTCTGCTGTGGGAAAGTCACCTTGGTTGCCCTGCGGGCATGACTGCTGGTAGCTGTCTTTTGAGGCCAGGCTATAATTTCATTATCAGCCTCCAAGGGACAGAGTTTGAGCTTAATTTCTCCACCACAGGATGATGCTTGTGGCCATTGTGGACAGTAGTAGGGATACAGGTGTGACCCAGCCTTGCAACCTAAGAGAAGCTGTTTGAGAAATCATTCCGTGACACACTCCAGGTCAACACACAAAGAATTTCATACAACACGTTGAAACAAATAGAGGCCAGGCTGTGGTATTTTTCCTGGATCCTCCCATGCTTGGAACAAACACAGGACAGCAGGAAAAAAAAAATCTGTTGGATAAGCTGCCCTTGAGAAATCTGCTGGCTAATATGCAGCTGTCAAAAAAGCAAACAAGGAAACCCAGATGACACAATTTCCATGTCAGTATGTGCTTTGCATAAGGCTGAAAAGAATTGTGACAAGCCATAAAAAAAGAGGGAACAGCCCCAGGCTGCATCAGAGGAGGATTAGACTGTGACAACCAAAAGTGTTGTCAAGCACAAGAGTAGGCTTCCCAGGAAACTGGTTGAGTGACCAGCCCTGGAGATAAAAGACCACATGTGTACAGGAAAAGCGTAGATGTGGCCCTTTAGGACATGGTTTAGTGGTGGGCTGAGCAGTGCTGGGCTGACAGCTGGACCCAGTGGTCTCAGAGGTATTTTCCAAGCTAAACAATTCTTGGATTCTGCATTACAGACAGGGTTCTGCAATACCCCTACAGGGTTCTGTAGGAGGCAGAGATTTTCAAAGCATTTACTGTATATCCAGTGCTCTGATTAACTTTATAGGTCTTAGTCAGGGAAGATACTAACTGAACATTTTTCAGCAGAACTTACATATTTGCAGACTTGATCCCTCTGGGTGCCCTAGAATAATCGTGAGCCAAAATGCCAGTCTAAATGAGGAAGATTATGTTTAAGGCTTAGGTACTCACATGGCATTTCATATTGCAAAAGAGATTACATAGAGAAAATATTTAACTTAGGAAGAGCCCTGTGAGACACGGAAGATCAGTTCCACAAAAGGAGTAAAAAAATGAAGATCGAAAAATTGTATTACATTGCTTTTCACCAAGGCAAAGTCTGAAAATGAAAATTAATCTTATTCCCAGACTAGCACTCTGAACATCCTTGTTTCCTCTGAGGCATGAACAGTTTCTTTTCTTTTTGCTTACCTTATTTCTTTATTATCACACAGAGTAATAGTGCTGGAAGAATCCTAAAATATGTGCACAGATTCTATCCAAACCATGCCTTTTATTAAGTAGTAAGTTCTCTAAAATGTGTGGGCTAATTGAAAGATGGCATGGCCAAAATTTTTGTCATTAACTAGGATAAAGCAAGATCAGACAACATGGCTAAAAATAATCTGAAAAGCATTTTCCCTTTTAATTGAAAAATACACGACTTTTAGATTGTCTAAAAGTTCAGATTTCAGCTACACACAGGCAGACCTGTGTTTTACTGGTCACTAATGCAGACTTGTAACTGTTCTCTAAATAAGACATCAGAAGGGGCAACTAAAAGTCTTCCCTTATCTCTGTCTCTCACAAACACGCTTTTTCCTTTTTAATCCAAAATATTTTTATATTCTAATAAAAAGCACTACAAAGTACTAAAAAAGACATGGAAAGAACTGAAAGAATGTATTATTTGTCTGGAAAATGACTTCATTTTAGTTATTCTAGTAAATTTAAAAGAATTATTTCCCAAATATAGGCATAAACTGATGAGCTCCCATTAAAAGAATTTCTCATGTATTCTTTTCTGGAGTTTAGTTAAATTCCTGGGAAAGAAAGCATGAGGACTGCAGAGAAAAGACAGACTGTTGTCTCTGTCTCATACTTTTAAAAGAAAACTTACATGGCTCTGACTTCTAGGTCACTGAAATGATCTGACAGAGAGAGAGTAAATTGAAATCTTGACTCTTTTCTGACGTGGCTGCTCTCATTACTGTCATCCTGCTAGCAGTGACAAGGGAACTCAGAGCCAGCACCTCCTTTAACCACCAGGTGAGCGGGTTTATTGCATCCAGACAGGTGCTAAGCTAAAGGCCCTGCTGTTCTTCAGGAAGGAGACATTGAGTTATTCTTGCATTATTAAGCAGGCACTTGCCCAAGAACATAAAACTCATTCTGTAGTAATTTATGATTCTGCAAGGCAACAAAAACTAATGAACTTTGCTCATTTTATCAAATGACTTAGAAATCTGCGGGAGAAAAGACAGCTGGTGTTGCTTGAACAACACGTTTAGAGAAAAAATAGTTTTCAACTTTAAAGATGAAGTTAGATTACTTTGTGATTTGATTCAAAAACAGTGCTGCACAAACCAAAGAAAACCACATAGAACCTGTAATGTTTGAGGAGAGTTTTAACACAAAATTGTTCTTCCCTTCTAACTAGCAATACTGGTCTTGGTGATTATTTTAGTCATGTTTTATTTGATTTTCCCCTTGAGAAAAAACGATTTCCTTTTCCTTCCAGTAGCACTAACCTATAAATTCCAATCAAGACCTACATTCTGTGTCTCAGTAGGATAGAGATTTGGACAGGTGGGAGTATGTGACACAGGAAACAGTCTTTTCTAGCTGAGGGAGACTCTTCAAGGATATACAAAAGCTAACAGGTATGCTGTACATACCTCAGTGTCAGAGGCAGTGTCTAGTTCAAACATTCACTGGGAGACAGAACAGGATTTGTTACTATGGATGAAAGTTCTCCCTCACAGTGCCTTTATGTTGATACTGCTCACTCCTCACTGGAAACCACCACCAACCAACAAAGAAACTAGTTCACATTTAACTAATAAGACACACACAGCTTTTCCACCATAAAAGAGTGCAATTCCATCAACTGTCACACGTGACACTGCTCAGAAGAGGTATATTACCTTTATATGTATACAATATAAAATAATTCACTTTAAGTTGAGAATCAGTAGCTGGCAGAATGTCTCATGCTCATTATTTGAATCAGCTGCTGGAAACAATAGAAGAATTTGAACTAGAGTAGAACTCTTCACCCACTGTTGAACAACAGGGCTAGTCAATGGAATGTGGCCAGTTCTCTGAGCTGTAAATTAACTTCAGTTTAGTTAGAAACACAAGTTGACAGTGGAACAGTATTAGAGGCAGACCCAGCAATACACTGAATTTGCCTGATCCTCTCTGTTAGCTGGCAGACAGAAGTGCAGCTGATACAGCCAGAAATTTGGCAAGGCTACATCTACTTCAAGTGCTTGGCTAATTTAGTCCCACTATTAGGCCATTCAGTTGGTGTTGAGGGTTGCAGAGTCCAGCACTGGACTCTGCCGATTTTTCATGGATTCTGAAGTTGGAAAGAAAAGCAAACAATGATGAGATGATTCTGAAATACAGAGAAATTGCTTTTTGCAAGTATGACATGTTTCAAGTGTTCCTTTTGAGGTGATTTGAAAAACAAAGAGTTGCTCGGGTTTGGTTGTTTTCCAGCTGTTTGTTTTCTTTTCCTGAAGGCTTATATCCTCACTTCAGCATTACTCACCTTGTACTAAAAATGCTGGAGTTGCAGAGTGGGACTTGTGCACTTTGCAGGTATTATTTACATCTGCAGTTGTAACTTGGCACTCCGTCTAGGAGGCTTTTGACCACACTGACAGTTTTAGGCACACACAAAGTATTAGTAGCAAAAAAAATTGATGGCCTGCAGATAATCCCAAAATAATCATTAATGGAAACTCCAAATACAGCTGGAAACCAAAATGTTGGACAAGCAATTTACACAAATTCTCTTATGGAGGGAGGATAGAAAAATGGACTTCTACCATCATCCTAGAAAAGAGAATTTTTTGTTCAGTCTTACTTAGAAAATTCTATAGACTACCATGCATTTAGCATTTCAAATAAGAATTTTTCTAACGCAGTTTTCAGCTCACCACACCTGTCATGGAGGTAAGAGAACCATGGAATGGTTTGGGTTCAAAGGGTCCTTAAAGATCATCCAGTTCTAACCCCCCTACCACGGGGAGTTGGAACTAGACAGCTAATAGCTGCCCAGCTCACCACATGCAGCACTATCGCCTTCCTCTCACGTCTCTTCACTAATTAATGCCTCTCCTCTTAATTTAGGTCTAATCCCTGAACTTCAACATTCTTGATATATTTGCCTGTTCCTTCAAAAGACAAGATTCACTAATATCCAGTGAAAAATCTCATGCCTCAGGCTATTAATTGATAGAATAAAGTTAAAGAATAGAAGATGGAGCCTTTCTGATCTTTTTTCTTACAAAACTCATTCAGCTGTTTGCTCATGAAAACTCCGTTATCAATTCCAGTGGTAAAAGCTCTTTTCAGAATATTCCCTCCTCAGAAACTCAGTTGTTTGTTTCAAATTGCTCAGACTCTTTTGTGATTTTTCTGCAGTCACGGTTGCAAATTTTCGTAATTGCTGCTCACCTAGAGATCAACCACTATCTCCTCTATGAAAGTATACAAGGTTATCAAGTCTCACTAGCAGGTGACAAATTCAAAGCTACAAAAACAAAACATGTCCTAACATGCTCATGTGTGAAACTGAGCACACAGCCCAGCCATCTTCCCTCACAGCCACCAGTATTCATAACTTTAAAAACAATAACAATATGTAATCATGAGTGGGAAAAGCATCAACATCACCTCTTGTTCTCTCCCAAGCTGAGGTGAGAACACACACACCAAAATCATATGATTCCTTAAGGCATCAAGGGATGCGCCATGATAAAACCTTTCCTGAACCCAGTGTGTGGGTTTTTTACATTTTTATCTCTTATTGGCAAGCATTTCCTTTACTATTACATTTGGTCACTTCTGGTGCTTCAAAAGCAGGAGAGTCAGCTCTCACTGCCCGGTAAAATCTGTCTCACTTTGGCTTCTGTTAGAGCCAACCATAATTTCAACATACTTTACACAGAAGATGAAATAATGGCAAAACTACCCAGATAAAAAGACTGTAGCTCATATCCTCCTGTGTGTGAAGGTTTTATCTCTTTTTTTGGTAAAGAGAGTTTAGTCCATGATAAGCATTTTTATTCAAATGAACACAACCACAAACACCACATTTCCTGACCCAATTTTTTGCTACGTTAAATACTCACATTAGTGAATGCTTTTGTGCCCATCAAGCCTCAGCAGTAAAAAGACAGGGCCATCTTGCTACTCAGATTCATGGATCCAGTTACGCTAACACTCATAAGAAAAAATATAAATACAGTAATTTCACGATTATAAGCCACACCATTTTGACTAAAATTTTGGTCCAAACCCGGAAGTGTGGCTTATAATCAGGTGTGGCTTATATATGGATAAAGAACGAAAAGTTGCTGTTTTAGTTTGGAGGACAGGTGTCTGCTGAGAAAGGCA
>PYHW01010494.1:310040-320969 GCA_013186435.1 Turdus rufiventris | reverse complement strand
CAGGGCGGAGGCTCAGCCCCGTCCCGCTCGGCCCCTGGCCTGCCCCGGGGCGCCGGGTCCCGCACAGGTCGGGAGCGCTCCTCTCCTCCGCACCGGAGGAAGCGGGAGGACGTTTTACAGTCCCTGTCTGAGTCCATTGGCCGAGCAGACACACGGGCAGACTCGAGTCTGGGTGCCTCCAGCTCCGGCTAGGGGCAAAGTTGAAATCATGATTAATTTGCTTTTCCACAGAGCACCTGGCAGCCGCAGCGCTGCTCAGCTGAACATCGGACCGCTGCTTTTGCCTCACTTCAAACTTCGACTCTATCAAAAGCTGTTAATCGTTAAAAACATGCAATAAAATCCAAGATACTAAAATATATGTGCTTTAGTGTTCCATGTCCTCTGAGGAGAATGCTTTGCGTTGGGCAAAGCATTAAATCAGTAAACCCTTTGTGCACCCACGTCTCCGTCGGAAATCTAGGCAAAGGGATGCACAAAATGGTGTGCAAACCCACATTTTCTGAGATCTACATCTCTCTTCCCATCATCCCCCCCAATATTTTGGTGATATTCCAATACTGTAATTACCACAGCCAGCAATGGACAACGAACAACCCAGTCACCCAACACATTGTTTTTTAAAGTTTCTAGAAGCTAAAAGGAAGATCTTCAAACTTCTGTCTTTCATCCACATGTTTGTCTCACTTTCTCATTAAAAGCTAGCCACTTTCCATGGATCCAACAGCTTTTCACTACCTGCAGTGCTGAGGGATTAACGCTGTTATTTAAAAATCTATTCAAGTAACTTTCTTGTAAGTAAACACTCACCTTTACGAATTTAAGGTCTACAGCGGAGAATTAGCATTATAAAAGAACATTTGAAGCAGTTCTGTAACACCAGGCTAAGTTTAGATGAAGTTATGACTGCGGTCACACAGATCTTTAAAACATTGATTTAAATAGGATGAGAAGATTAAGCAAATTACTTGAAAAGGTGTGTCATTCCAATTTTGTTAGACATTTTAAAGTGAACTTGGTTGTAAAATAGTGATTTTTAAAATGACATGGTGATTTCACAGTCAACTCCAAGTACTAGCAAGAAAAGCTCTCCAACGTAAATACCCAATGTATCATTGGGTATTTGTTTATGCAAAAAGAGCAAATAAATAGGATAACTGATCCTGGAGGGAGCTGTTTCCAACTCAGGTAAGCAGACATTTGCTAAAGAGATTAAAGCTTCATGCTAACCTGATAGCATACAATTTTTTTTAAATGGTTTCAGCAGCAAATTCAACATTAAACAAATTATCTCCATGTCTAGTACATTCTTTTAGAACAAACAAAACTTCTTTGATGACTCAGTAAGAGCTGTCCCACCACAGAAGACTGCATCAAATCACTGCTGCCTAACCTGATTTTGCTTGTTAGAATTCTTTCGCTTACTTTAAATTAATACATATTAGTTCAAAACTACAAACTGGTGCTGAGAGGTTCATTAGAGGGCTGGGATACGTTCAAGTTTCTGGACTGAAACAGGCAGAAAAGGGTCACTGTGTTTCTAACTGCAGCAAAGTGTTGCCTTTTTCCCCTGGAAATGGAGGAAAAAATGTGAAAATATTATTCATGGAGACAAAAAAATCCCCATACTTAACAGTTCTAAGAAATTGCATCAAAACCAAATTCATCCATGAAATTAATGTCTGTAAAAACCAAATAATTTATTTCTCAAAGAACAAAAGTGTTTGGGAGGCTGGAAGGAATCCCAGCTTGAAACAGTGAAATATTATTGAAAGAGGGGCCTTGCTATAATTTTGCAAATATACCTGTAGAGAAAAATACATACTTACAAGTCACTTACAGACTTGTCATCAGTAATTTTTTATCCCTTTTACTTTGTAAATATGTGTAACTTCTTCAGCTGTTTCTTCTCTAGGAAACATGAAGTATTGCTTGTACACATTGCAATAACAATGTTTCATCTGTTACTGTCAGACACAAAAACGTTACAGATGGAGAGACAGAGACAAAGATTCAGATTGGGGGTGGAAAGCTCCATTTCTAATCTGTTCCACGGTAAGCCTTTTAGCAAAGTCAGAACAATTTTTCTTCCAGTGTTATTCACTGCAATCTTTGCCCTTCCTGGTTAGACCTGAAGACAGAGTTGCTAAGCATTTATCCAGATCTGAAAGACCTTATCCATAGAATAAGAAGGCATCAAGTGAAGTCAGCATAGCAGAACACCAGCTTGGTGACTCAGTAGGAGGGACAGCAGTTACCTAACAACGCAGCCTAGGCAGCCCTTCTGTTCACTGCTTTGGATGAAAATGACTGTTGTGGTGTTATTACCTGCAGAACTTGCAAACCTCGATATCCAATTTTCTTGATCCAAAGGAAATTTCCTGTTTCTGAGAGTGTTACTACCCAGAATTCCTCTCAAATGACTTGGTTGCAAAAACAAAGGCTATCTTGTGCAAATTGATTTCAAATCACTTCTTTTAGTACTGATCTAATTTCTTCTGAAAGAATAAGCCTACTCCCAAATGCTTAAGGTGAACTAAGACAATAAGATTCTTACAAAAGAATGTTCTCAGCATGTTCTCTTCTGAAGACATCAGAAATGTTATGAGTGCAGTCATACATCAAAGCAGTGATGTCTCTGCCATTAGAAATGACAGTAAAAATCGGCACTCAACTCTTAATACACAATTTACCCTTCCAGAGATCTCAAAGGATCTTAAAAATCAGAAAGCTGGCATCTTAGAAAGTTGGCAACAGAGCACAGAGAAATCATGTAATTTGTCAGCTAGTTGCAGAACTTAAAAAAAAAAAACTTTGGAATAGAGTAGGACCAGCTCTAGCGCAAGTAGTAGAATCACATCAGATACAGGACTGCCTCCAAAAATAGGCTAAACTCCATATGCAGTTCATCAGTAAAATCATGGGCAGTCCAATTGGAAATAGTATCAGAAATACTAACTTTGTGTAGTAAAAAAAAAAAAAAATCTAATTCTGACACTTCTGTCTAAAATAATTGATAACTTGAACTCTAAATAAGCCACCAGTTGTTTAAAAAGGAAATATGCTGCAAATTTACCTTTCAAGAAGCGCACAGGAGGAAGATGAAACTCTAATTCTGAAATTTAATAACCGATTTATTTTTCTGGTTTAAACCTGGCTTTAAATTACATTTTAATTCCAAGCAGTTTTCACTTTATTTTTACAAGAACAATGTGGCTTATTATACACTTACACAATAGGTCCACAACAGCTCTTTTTAGCTTTGGTTAGGAGGGTCTATTTCCTTCTTGCTTCACATTTGATACTTTATATGATCATCTCTGAGATGCCCTGTAATAAAGAGATGAGTCAATGAAAATTAATTTGGAGGAAAAGAGGTAATAAATTCTAAAGAGAAGGGAAGTAAACATGAATTATATTAACACAATACCAATAAAATATTTGCAGTCATAAGCAAAATTGATTCAGGAAGTAGGCTTAGGGTGTTCTTTTTCTTCTGACTGCAACAGCAGTGACCATAAAGCATTGACTAGACTCCTAGTGAACAATTTTCAACTTCCCCGAAGGCTGCAAGTTCTTTTCGCACAAGATGCAAACCAAAATATTAATATATTATTTTTTATTATTAAATTACTACTTCCTAGTCCATAATGGCTAATCCTAACAAAGACCACCCTTTAGGTTACAGTGAAGAAAACGTTCACATCTCCCAGTACAGTCTTACTGAAGTGCTTTGTAATACACTACTACTTTCCTCCCCACCCTGAGATTTTAGACTACATAAAAGCAAACCCAGCTCTATAGGAGCTTGACTGAAATCCTACTCGCTAAACTGCCAAGACCCTTCAACACAAGTATCTGTGCTTTGAGTAACTTTGCTCTACCTCATTGTGCCAGGGTACATAATGATCCTGACTAAACTCGTCTTCCAGAAATCCATCATAAATTCTTCCTGCTCTGCACTTTAATTTGTGCCTCTCTGATAACATTTCAAGTCAGGTATCGACCTCCTTGACTATGCAAACAGCTTACATCAGATAACATCCTGGTTTGCACACCTATGGAATTGACATAATCATTTTTCTTGGAAACCATGTTTACACAGGCAGTCATAAACAGCCAGTTCTGCACTGGTGTTTATTCTTTCCTTTCATTTTCTTGAAGTCAATTTACTTTCTAAACAGAAACATCCATTACAGTTCAATGTCAAGGTGCAAAGGTGTATTTTACTTTCTGCTGCTGAGATGTGGAAGCAATTGTGATCTTTCTAAAGAAAATCAACAATGAAATAAATAAATAAATGAAAATGTCTGGAAGACTACAGGCAAAGAAGAACCAGATAGGCAGCAGCAAGAGGGCTGATGCTCTAACAAGTGAAATGATGTGTCTGGATATTAGAATAGCTTAGTATAGCAGAAAAGCAGTTGATGCTTTTAGTTGTAAATTCAATCTTCCAAGACCACAAAGTAAATTAATCACATGAACTGGGCAGGATTAGTAGAAACTCAAATACAAAAAATAGCAAGTGGCAAGGAAGTTATGGAGAGCAAACCAATAAAAACAGAAAGAACACCAGACTGTCTTAACTTCCTCCTTTGCTCCCTGCTCCTTCAGTGAACTGAAACAACCTCCATAGAAGGGGCAGATCCAGGACCTGGACAAGCACCAACCCAGAAATATGGTTAAAGCCTGGAGTGAAAGGACAAAGGGGAATGACTTCAAACTGAAAGAGGGTAGGTTTAGGTAACCCTGTGAGGGTGATGAGACGCTAGAACAGGTTGCCCAGCGAAGCCGTGGCTGCCCCAGCCCTGGAAGTGCTCAAGGCCAGGTTGGATGGGGCATGGAGCAACCTGAGATAGTGGAAAATGTCCCTGCCCATGGCAAAGGGCTGGAATGAGATCATCCTTAAGGTCCTTTCCAACCCTGGTCATTCTATTACTCTAATGCACATTTAATTGAAACAAAATAAATGATATAATTATTAATGATATAATTATTTGCTTTAAGAGAGTAAAAAGGTTACAGATAACTTGAAATGGAGAAGTCTCTCTAGAGACAGGAACAGATTACAAGAAGGTGGAGGTAGGAAGAGCAATTCTTTATATGTGTATGGGTTGAAATTCAGTTTACCACATGATTATTAGAGAACAAAAAAAATTTAAACCTAGAAGATTGAGTCTGATGTAAAACAAGAGAAAACCATGGTACAGATAAACATTTGTATCCCTTAAGATAAAAACAGACACTTATTGTGCAATTAATATAAAAGCAACTTGTCTGTTCTTTTGGTTTCAAAAATGGTTACTTACCAATCTGCAGTGTGCTGCAAAGGGCACGTAGCAGAGCTATTTATAGACAGAAAGATGCAGTCACAAACACATAAGCGTGCTGCCCAGCAAGAGCTGCTAAGCTTTCACTGATGTCCTCTATCATTCTGTAACAGCCATTTCTTGCAATACTTAACACTGCAACCACACTCAGAACCCTGTAACCGGAAAACTCTTTCATTTGCAACATTTCTCTAAACACACTTAGAAAATTTTGGGAAAATATATGTTAATGCTAGTTTCTAAACAAAGTTTTCCAATGATTACTCACTCTTTCAAAAGTTTTTAAATAAAAGTTTATTACAGAAATTATTTTGAACCAAAAAAAGACAACAGTATCTCTTATAATTAAAAATAAGGTAACATTGTATTCATGCCCTATAAGGTGAAATGAAGAAATGCTACAGGTATTTCTTCCGTCGTCATTCTGCGATGCTTGCTAGTATGGATTAACTCACATCTGCATCACAAGAATTGAGTATGATCAGTCCCTTTCCATACTTCTCTCCAGAAAGTGCTGCATATTAACAGAAAATATTGCAGACAAACCACAGGTCTATTCATTCTGCAGTATTGGAACCAGTGTCTAGGAAAGAAAAGAGAAAAGTGAGACTAATACACATCCCCAGTGAAAACAGAGACCCAAGAGCATTCTCTAATACCTTCCCCAAGTTCTAAAGGGCTCCCCAAGGATTTCAGAACATGTGCTGTATCTACCCAATTCCATCTACTGCTTTCAATGCTGTGCATGAACTGCTTGTGCTGTTTCACTTGACTAAGCAACACTAAGAGCCAGCACAAAACTCTAGAACTGTGCACACAGATGCATTAAGAATACTAAAAGCTTTGCTCTAACATGTAATGATACACAAAACCTTTACTGCAGTCAGCCACAAGCACATCTGGCTATCATCTACCTAAGGAGAAAGGTTTTTGTACACCCAACAGCATAAACTCTGATAGAGTATAGCTTATGCCTTTTGAAACAGATACATGAATGAGCAACTGACTGGTCTCTGTTCTGACCTTTAGTCAGAATCACCAATTAACACCAGTGCAGTTTTTGATACACTACCATTACTGCTTTCTTGTTTTTAGAGTTGTGAAAAAAGTATGTAACTCAAATATGGAGAACAAGAAGTCAGTGTTTAATACTGTTCCTTCAATAAGTCAGCTTCTCGTGGGAAAAAAAAAATGTAACGTTAATAGCTAGCAGCTTCAAGTCAGCCAGTTGTTTAAATCTTATCTGAACAATTCTTCAAGAATGAGAATGATTAATACTTGGAAAGTCAGGCTTCCTCCACTAGCTATAATAAGCACACAAAAAACAAGCAGTAAGATTATATGCTTGGCTAATACCAGAAGTTGAGAAAACAATAAATTCTGTCAACTCTTCAGAACTACAACTTGAAGTGACTATTTTACGCTTGCCAGGGTCAGGAAGCCATGAAGAACCTGTTTCAGAGGTCTATGGTGTGTTTAAATATTGCCTTTTCCACGCTCAGTTCCTGCTCTTAGCATCATTCTCTAAGGGTAAAACAAAGGGCACCATTTCACACAGCTTTAGCTGTGGCTGGCTGCCACATTGGTGGTTTCAAAAGTTATAAAGCAGCTTTCCACAAAAATCACTGAAGTGCTTTTTCCAGTATAGAATCTCAAAAGACACGGAAAAAAGTAAGCCAGTCAAGCAGATATGGACTGCAGACTCCCACATGCCATGTACATAGGGAGGGTCTGTTAAGCAGTAAGTCTGTCTTATGACTTGCAAATGCACACAAAAGCTTTTCATGGGTTTGTGTCCCCAGCTATCAAATCCTGAGAATGACTGCTTATCCCAGGCAATTCCTTGTTCAGACAGGTGAAGCACTCTTCTGATTCAGTAAAACATGGTGCTATCCTAACAAATAGGTTAGTTCTAGAAAACTCACCACACAAAAAATAAGGATTACTTCTGATGTTCTAATTGCTCTAGTATTATGTACTTCCCAACAGCAGGCACACAGCAGTCCCTAACATGTTCTACCTCAGTGCTTATGAGTCAGGGAAGCATTTAGCTGGCTTTTGTTTCATCTCTCATCAGGTGCAAAAGGGAATGCAGAGCCCCACTTCTGTCTAAGTCATACAGTCAATCTGGCTTTAGTAAGACATTTGGTCAAAGCCTTCTAAAAACTATCAAGTCTTGTGTTTCAGCCTATTTATATCATATTTCATACTTACTTTTTCCATCACACGCTACAATTTTCACTTTATCCACTTTGACAAGTTCGGTGACCTCCCTAAATTCCACATCATTCAGTACAAATGTCCATACATTGTCACAGAATCTGTATGTGTTCAGAGACCCCTATAAAAAGACAAGAGACATTTTCTATAGGCTACTTCTCAAAATCAACAGAAAATATGTGTATCTACTGAACTATGTCCCTTCAATAACAGATTTGCCACAAAGCCAACAGTAGACCTGAATGCATACAAACTGGCAAGCAAGCAAGCAATTCTGAGGCAAACTGGAGTTTAAATGCCCTCCAGTGGCAGAAATTCTCAAGACCATGGAGTGACACTACAGGACATCCAAGGGGAGGCTCCACAGGTAGGCAAAGAAGTTTTACAATTTTTTTAATGTGTACAAAGGATCAGTAGCAGAAAACATTTCATAAAATACTGGGCTGTAAGAAAAATCAGATACAGCAGTGGTCATAGCAAGACGTGAATTCTGCAATGTAGCTTAAATAAAAAATCATGACAGAAATGACATATGTGACATAAAGGGGTATCTCTCCTATTTGATGTATTACTGAGGATGTCAACATGGAAAACTTGTGACCTTCATTCTTACATATTTTAAATGAACATTTTTGAATTTAGAACTTAAGCTCCAAACAACATTTTAAAAATTTATCCGCTAAACAGATGCTAAACTGCTTTTTATACCACGCTACATATAGCAAACAATTTAAGTGTGCTAGAAAAATTATTCTATTTTTAACATCTCTATGTTGTTTAAAAATCTAGACTCTTAGGAACCCACATGATTAATGTGTTCTACATAGACTGTAGAGAAGTATTATGCCAAAAGTTCACAGGAAGCTGGGTTTTGTGGGGTTTTTTTCTTAACATTACATTCAAGTTGACATTTAACAACTTGTTGGCTATTCAACATCAATTAAGGTGGCTGACTGGGAACACTCCTCCAAACTTATTTTTCTACGATACCTACAGAAAATAGCTACAAAATGATCCAGTAAAAGTGTGCATCTAAAACTCTCTAGTGTCTCTTCACATTCCTCATGTGGCTGAAAATCAGGCCTCATCTCACTTTTGCTAGGGACAGCTGCGAGAAGCAAAAGTCTCCCTCCTCATCTGCAAGACACTGAGGATGGAAATGTTATCCATCAAAAATGCATTTCCCTCTTCCCTGTTTTCATCATCTGATTTTTGCATTCATTCAGAAGATCCCTGGCAGGACAAGGTGATGAGCCTTACAGCTGCATACAGAATATACATTTAAACAGTCATTACTGGAGCCAAAATGAACCCTCTTTAAGTTCTTGCTTAGAGCACACAGCTTTTCATGACATTCTGCATCAACATTTAGTTGCTGTATCTCACGTAAAACTTTAAGATATCATTTCCTTACCCTGAAATTGACTCTGTTCCTGACTCGCTGTGCCAGTGCTGCATTTATAGCTTTATCGAACTGAAGTAGCACCTGAAGGGCCAACTGAGGTGTGATTTGCTGTGACTAAAGCAGTTGGGAAAAAAAAGAAAAAGTTTTGAGTTATTTCAAAGTAAGCTCAAATATGCAGTATAAGGTAAGACACATCAAAACAAAGTTCACTTCAATGAAGCAGATCTCTAAAACAATCTATAAAAAAAAGATGTCCCTGTGTTTATTTCTACGTTTATATTTAAATTCTATACTACACAAAGATCTATTATAACAAATATTTATTGGAAATAACCCGAACAGCAAACTGACTGCAATGTTCCAGCTTAATCTGGCTGTTCATTTACTGAACCACATAAGATTATGCCACTTACATAAAACACTTTCCTTTACCCAGAATGTAGAGATAAAAACATCACAAATAAATGGAGTACTAAACCCTTACGATTTCAATCATTAAGTTTCCCAAACCTTGGCCATAAGTACCCCGATACAGGAACGACAAAGGCGTTTGGATAAAAACTTCTATCTTTATTAAGCTACTCGCCCAGACCCCAAGCCCCAACCTGTATGAGCTCATCCAGGCTCTCCTGAAGGCTGTTTCCCAGCGTGGTGTTCCTATACAGCTGATACGCCATGGCTTACTGGGAGGGCTGGACACGGCCTGCTCATCCGCGGCTGCGCCTCTCTTGTCCTCGCTCTCATTGAAAACAAACAAAGGTAACAATAAAACCCTCTAGGTCCCACAGCCGAGCCCGTCGGGCACACGCACAGCGGGGCACGAGCCAGCCTGAGGCCACCCCGCAACACCGTCCGACACTGGGGAGCGCTCCCGCACCGCCCGGGCCGCGGGGCCAGGGCCGCACAACCGGCAGCCCGGCCCGGCTCCGGGAGCCGTCTCGGCCGGAGCTGTTCGGGCGGGAGCCGGGCACTGCGCAGCCCCGCCAAGCCCCACCCGGCTCCGGCCCCACCGCCGCCCCGGGACAGCGGCCCCAGCCCTCCCCGGCCCCGCGCCGCCATCGCCCCTCACCGCGCGCGGCCGGAAGCGCGGCCCCTCCCGGCCGGCCGGGCCCGGAAGCGGAACCGCGGTGGGGCCGGAACGGAACAGAACAGCGGAACAGCGGCGGGGCCGGGCCCGGAACAGAACAGCGGAACAGCGGCGGGGCCGGGCCCGGAACAGAACAGCGGCTGGGCCCGGAACGGAACCGCGGCGGGGCCCGCAGCCACAGCGCCGCCCGCAGCCGCGCACCCCGCCTCGGACCAGGGCCTGCATTGCGTTCAGTGGCGGCTTTTCCTCATTAAAAAATGCCCCCTAAGTAATGACCGCTAGCACATTCACACACGTGTTTATCGCCCCCGTGACGCCCAGGAATGCACAAAACAAGCTCATTTAAAAAGAAAGGATCATCGTATTCTAAAGGGGGAAGAATCTTCTACTTTACACATTTTCTATTAAAGGGACAAAGGAAAATAGTCACATCTGTGACGAGTGCTACCGGCCCAATTAAGCAAGTTCTACTACCCATTATTCACAACCTGTGCTTTTCCATGATTACTGCAGCTTCAATTTGTTAAACACCACGTTTCCCATTATCACACACAATAATGTTTACAGACGCTAATTGACAGTGTAATCATTCTATCTTAACCCTTCAGTCTACCCTTGAACCATTAGAGCACCTCACTGCTCAGGTCTTGTTAATAAAAAGGTTTTGTTAGATTACCAAGAAACATTGCAGAACTGCAGAGCCACTGGTAAACCAAGCATCTGACCTCCATGAATATTTATTTATAACTATTAACCTGGAATTCCATGTTACCAGTATTAACTTAGCAGTTGAGCAAGACACGGTAAGGAAGATGGTAAGATAAGGATTTATCTTACCATGTTTTGGAAAACACTCTGATAGTTTCTCTTCAGATAATTTTCAATAC
>PYHW01010494.1:268101-302106 GCA_013186435.1 Turdus rufiventris | reverse complement strand
AGTATTCTAAAAATACTATTTTCACTAAAAAAACAACCTGAGAACAACAGCAACAAAAAGCATACACAAAACCCCAACTAACCAAAAAAATCCACCACACAACACATACCCAGGCATGTTTGTAGCATCATCCCACATTGCATAGCTTAGGAAGGTTTTCAAGACACCAATTTCCTCCATCAGATCTTAACCAGAAGGGACCAGACACCACATTAAACAGCAGTTTTCCTAAATACTTCCATCTCTGAGCATGTGACTATTGTAAGAAAATATTGCAGAGCTTCCTACCTTCTATCAATTTGCTGGTAACATTTCCTAAGCCAGCCTAAACTTGGCATTTTTCTCCGTGTTGTTGCACCATTCAGGTAAACTATCATATAGTTCTCTGCTACTAACAGCTCTAAAGTGCCAATTACATACCTGGGGAGACAAGCAAAGAAAACCTTAATATCCACAATCTTCATCTCAAAGTAATTCCTAGTAGTGCTCAAATATATTAAAAATAACAAAATTCCAGAAAGGCAGATGATTACTTACTTAAATAGATTGTCCATTAGGTATCTGTAATTAGGCTGGCTGCTCTCAGGCATGAAGCAAACAGCAAACACAACAATGGCATTTAACCCATCACCATAATAACCTAAAAACAAAGAAATAAGCAGCAGTAGTGACAAAGGTGACAATACACTGACTACATTTACACAAAGCCAAGCACATCCAGTAAGCTTTTTCATTATTTATCTTAGAGACGTACAAACATCCCTATGGACAGAAAACAGTTACAGAAAACATCAAGGCTTCTTCTTCTAGTTTGTCTACTTATAAAGCAACAGGTAAAGCTGATGTCAATCAAACACTGTATCTATAACAAACGTTTCATGTAGAACCTCAGTATATTTAATATCTTATGTTCTTAAAGTTTAATCAACTTTTCTTCCAACCTGAATTTCACAGACACAGTCTGACTCTTCACAGGAAAGAGTAACGAACTGATTTCTGCCTTAGTAGAATGACAGTTAATGTTTTCAATAGTCTAGAAGCCAAAATATTAAGTAGCAGTGACATTATAGGATAGAGTAAATGTGTCTTGTTACATAGGTGCATTTGAGTGCATGTGACCATGTGTACATTTTGGAAATTTAGTTTAACAGAGAAAGAATTATTATATCAACCGTGTCTTAACACTGCAACAAAAGAATTACAAGTTTCTAAGCTCAAAGGTCTTCCTCTGCCTCCCCAACTCAGCTTAAAGAAGTGGTTGCTCAACAGTTCCCCCAAGTCCTTACCACCATGACTGATAACTTTTTTGTACGGTTCTATTGCCTTCATGTCCACCCTGTGGTCCTGTTCTCCAATCCTAAACATTCGCCAGCGTCGACCATCATCCTTCTCCTCTGCCACAGTGTACTCAGCCAGTGATCCTTTCCTAACGACATCAGTAGTTTTTGGTTTTGGAAGATCATCTGCCAAAATGAGAATATGTTGAAGACATTATTAATGCCATGCACAGTGACAATCAGCCACAGCACAAGTTAACCACTTTGCTATCTAATCTATTTTGGAATTCTTCAGCCAGTCAGACACACTGGCTGATGTCACGGATATTGTAGCAACATTCTCATGTTGGCAGTTATCTGTTGACTGCAATTTTCTCTATTACAAGCATGTGAAAAACTTCCACTCATGAATGAATTTCAATGAATTTCACCAAAATAGACAAAGTGGTTAACTCCAATGAGAATTAGAGGTTGATCACAGATTTACATGAAGCATGATTTAATACATTGAGGTACCTTGCAAGCAGACATGCAGGAAAATCTATTGAAAATTAAATCTAATTCATATGTGCAATCAAAAGATATGAAATTTGTGCTGACAGCATTCTGTAAGATAATTTGCTTCGATGAAATTATGATTCTTGACTTTGTTGCATGGACCTTACCCAAAGCGAGAAAAACCTACTGCAAGTTAGTTGTCTGCTCCCGAAACAAAGCTGTTAATTCAAACTATCCTTCCAGGAAAATGAAGGCAGCAGCATTAAAGGAAGAAAAGACAGAAACCCTTTTCAGCCACTTTTAAAAACAAGACACAAACATCCGGAACATTTCCTTGGCATCACTGCAAAACTAATCCTAAACACCAATTCTTCTTCATCAAAACAATGAAAATCCTTTTACAAAGTTAAACACACAGTGTCTGCTGAGAAAACTTCCCCTGCAATATTTCTTTAGCTACTTAAAAACCAAAACCACCCCCTTATTGTAAAGAGTGTTTGTTTCTCCGCAGGTAGTGTTTCAAACATAACAGTGAAAAGAGAACTTCCTGTTTATTCAGGAATTAAGATTATTTTATTTTCAGGATGAGAAAATAATTGAGTTTACATATTTACTTATTAGAGACATTCCTAAACCATGAAGTTTACAGATGTTAGACTCCAATCATTAGCCCAACACAACTGTTCTTGGCTCCCATAAGAAGGTCTCAAAACATCATTAAACTGCAAGTAAAATTTGTGCTTTAACTCCTACACAAAACACTTATCTCAAATAAAATTTGTTAGAATCTCAAGGTTTTGCCTGCAAGATGCAACACCTATTAATGTCTTAAAACAACTGAGACCATTACTAGTGTGGCTACAGCTACTTTAACTTTTATGAATTTCAGAATTCCTTGACATAAAATAGATAAAATAGAGGCTCTTCTACTGCCTCTAGTGCATCTGGAAATATGCATATTCTAAGGCTACTGAGCTTTTGCCATTCTCACCATAAGAAGATTTAAGATCAGGTGTTATTTAGTATTTTTAAAAATACTATTCAGTCCTCCTTAAATTGCAATTCACCAGTTTCTGAATAGCTAATCTATATCCCTTTTGTTTGGCTCCCTCCATTTTAAACTAATTTCTAACACATGTAAAACACCTTGGGTACTTTTTTTCTGGTGGATGGGTCTTAAAAACTTACTGCAATAGAGGATTTTCAATAACTTCAAGTCTTATAGATGCATATATAGATGATCTTCACCTAAGTTTATCTGCAGTTACAGCTATTAAATGTTTGCCTGTTTAGTAATCAGATGAGGTCTGATTTTCTCTTTTAATAAAGTCACTGCGGCTATTTCTAATTCCTAATCACTCCCTCTGTATTTCTCCTCTTGTACTATTGAGTCATAGCTATTTCTTACTAGTGAAACAGTTGACCTGCATGTAAGAAAATATTTTGAAGCTTCAGACAAAAGGACCAAAATACTCACCTTCCCATTCAAATTCATTGCTGTTTTCTGAAGGAGTATCTAAATCATCCAAATCAATCTCTCCACTCTCATCCAAGTCATCAGACAAAACAGATTCCTCACTGGGATCCAAAGTTAAGCTAATATCTGGAGCCATTAGCTTCTTCCTCAATTTGGTTCCATTACCCTCTGTATCTGAAGAAAGAAAATTATTTTGAAAGCTAAAGCAAGTTTAGATAAGCATATTACCACGACAGAAGAGCACAGTTCTTTCTCATAATGCATTATAAATTAATGCCCATAATTTAAATAAGGTATCTTTGGAATAAGACTTCAGTAGGGGATAGAAAGAACAGCAGGAAAGTTCTCAAGCAGGGTGGCAGACTCCAACCATACCTGTCACCACCTCACACTACCACCCCTGCCTGCTGCACCCAATTTCCCAGGAGCTGTTCCAGTTATTACACTGAACAAATCTTGCAAATAATACAAGGTTCATGTCTCTAGCACTTGCTTTTGTTAGGCTTCAGCGACATCATAACCATGTTTGATAAAAATGAAAATACACAAGCTGGAAAAAAAGTGACAGACAACAGTGAGGACAGAAAATTAAACAATCTGTTCTGTGAATAGACAGAATGCTTTGAGATACAAGGCAAATATTGGCATGATTTAGACAGGAGTTGAAAGCAAGGAATAAATCCAGCACTGGAAACACCCCAAGTAAAGTACACAGACAACATTTTTAACAAATTTAAATGTAAAAACGTTCAAAACTCCAACCAAAGAAACAAAACAAACCCCCAAAAACCCCAAAACAAAAACAAACAAAAAAAATCCTCCTACACCAAGGAGCTGTAAAGGCACCATTTAAGTAGGAAGCAGTCAGCTGGACTGGACTGGAATGTTCTTACCGGGCTCACTTTCTGTTCCAGCTGCAGCCAATGCATCAGACTCAACAGGATCATCCTCTGGCAGGGGCCTGGGACACAAGGCAGAAATTACTGTTACAAACCTGGTTGTTTTACCTTTTTTTAATGCCATATACTTAGACTTACACACTATTACAAAACCCCACTGTGGGATAGTACTGTAGTACTGAACTAACTTTAAGTAAAGCCTAAGTTCAAGCTTTCAGCTAACAAACAGCAAGGCAGCAGAAAATTCCTTTACAGCATTCAAGTGACCATCCCTTCCTGTGACAAATACCAAAACACTGCCTATTACCAGTGTGTCATCCTTAAGAAAACTTGTCATGTTCTTCCTTGACAAAATTTGACTTGAAATAAATTACAGAAGTAGTTTAGTCATGTTATCATAGAATACAGCTAAAGCTGATTTCGTTTTTTTGTAGGCCCAAGCATCAGTAGCAGCATTAACTTTTAAAGACTTTCTTCAGAAATTTACTAAATGAAATATTTGGGACATGAAGCACTGGGAGTAATATGCAAACAATGTAGTTGCAAAATACTATCACAGGAAATAAATTAAGCCAAGCTTACAAATCTTCATTTCAGAAACACTGGAAACTTCAACAGGGGAAATCCTAAAGAAATATGTCACAAAATCTTTTTAAAACTGCTATATTAATGCAAATCACTTCAAGATTATTACTGAGTATTAGTTCACCAGGAAGACCAAGAGGTAACTTATTGCTGATGATATTTGAGCCAAATTACTTTAAAAAAAGAATTCAAAACCTTGGAAAATCTTCATCTTGCCACTCTTCTTTAAACTCAACTCCCTCCATTTTTCAGGTAACTTGAATTGCTAACAGAGACTCCTGATCAGCCAGAACCTCTGGTCTTCAGCACAATGGGCTAAAGAGGAGCTGCAGGAACATAACAGAAAGCATTAGTTCAATAATGTGGTAATTCCCATACATGCAACACATCCTTTAACTTAATGTCAAATTGAGGTATTACGCAGAATAAAAACCAAACAATGCAGGGAAAAGTTTGTTTGCTTCCATTTTACTTTTTTTTTTCCCCAGACAAAACTGCTTGTGGAATGGTTTATCATACAATAATTTAGGTTGGAAGGGATTTCATGCAGTCAAGGAGGATCAACGCCTCAGTTAAAATTAAGGCTTTGAGCAACCTATCATTTCTGATTACAAGAGTTCACTCCAAAATGTAAGAAACCTGACGTGTCTCTAGATTCTGTAGGATATAATTAATAAGTGTATATTTTGAGAAGAAGTCCAGATGGTCAGATCTAAACTACAAGCCATTAAAGAAAAAAACCCAAATACTTTAAAGAAAACTATTAAAGACAGTGTTTTTGGAGAACTCACTCTATGATGTGCAAGTAAAGCTGTATTTTTTCAGGCTCACCCATCACCAGCAACAAGGAATCCCCAATAATGGAACATGGCAAACCATTCTGCTGACATAGAAGTCCAAACCAGTTGAAGCTCTTGGCTGTGCTGGCTCTAAAGATTGGCAGAAGCAGGTAAACATATCAATTAAGGTATTGAGAAAACCAACATTCCTCAAAACAAGAAACCATTGAATTTTGCAAAGAAGCAATCAACACAAAACACCAGTAAGTAAGAAGTTTGAATGCAACCAATACTGCTTATTAACCCAGAGATGTACTTTCTTTTTTACATGGCTGAAAACCAAATTACATCTACTGTTCTGTAGGATCAGCTTTCCTCTCATGACAAATCCAAATTTTTCTTCTCCTGAACCTGATTTTAAAATGCCCTGCAATGCTTAAAGCTACACTACGCAAGTTGATTAATAAAAAAAATTAAGTGATTTTTTTTTTTTTTTTACTGCAGTACTACAAATTAAATGCTAATGATCTCAATTTAAGCCTATTTTGCTGGCATTTCTCTGCTTCGCTCACACAGAAAATTTAAATAAAACTTCTAGAAGGTAGCAACCTAGTTCCTATTAAGGACCAGACTCTCCTTGTTTGAGACATTCAGCACTTGCATACCTCAGCTGCTGTTCTTCAGCAGTGTGAAAAAGTTGCTCCAGCAATGCCCTCCCAGCTCTCCCTGTTTGTCCTGACTAAATCACTGCTTGGAAACAAGCCCTGCCTCTCACCAAACTGATTATGTTCTCAGCATACAAGGTATGGACGCTCCCAGACACCAAACAGTGGGGTTTAAATATTTGCTCAGAGGGAAGAGCACATTTGGATCAGTAGTAACAGTGAACCCATGCAGAGCTCTCTATGCATTTGTTTCAGGACACTGAGATGAAGGCCAAGAAGTTTCCCCAGAGGCACTCAGCAGAACGCAGTGGTTACCAGCAGCATGGAACAAACCAGCAGATGCAAATATGCAGGTAACTATAAACCTGAAAAAAATCTTAACTTAGGATTTCACTCTTTTAGGAGAAAAAACTGGCAGTCAAAACACTCAAAGGCCCCCCCTCAAAGCCTGTCACTGTGCTGGTGGCTGTAAGATGCTCCTCCTGAGCTCACCTGCACTGCATTCCCTACACAGGTCTCCAACAGTTTAAAGCAGGGGTTTGCTCCAAAAATTGAACAGTTTTCTTCCTGCACTTTTGGAGAATGCCAAACACCCAGCAACACCTATTAATTTCAAACAGACAGCCTTTCAGTGTAGCATTTCCACCTGCACTTAACTCTTCACACTGGGATAAACCTGTTGTACTAAAACAAGAGTTTAAAAGCTACTCGTGCTGTTGAGCTTATTAAGGTGCTTTTATGGAATACTCCTTACACTACTTGGAGAATTCTCATCAGCAGCTTCTCATTAAAGCAGATTATAAAGCAATAATTTGCTAGGTACCACACAGGACAACAGAAAGCAACTTACAAGGCAAGCTTGGAGTTCAGGTAAGATCAAATTTACGTTTTCATCATCCTATTTAACATGCAGACTAAGTAGCTGCTTTGGATGATTTGACTTCAAGTCTCACCTATAAAAGCACTATCATTTGTCAACTAGAAGAATGAGAAATAAAGAAGGAAGGGTAATCTTTTCAAGAAAGTTAGAAAAGTGATGATTTCAGAGTTATTTTACATCAACTAATATAAATACTTACAACCAGGCAAAAAAAAGTTTAAAAATCTACTTCTGCTTATACAAAATTTAGAACAGGCTGCTTACCCCTCCTATAGCACTGCTGCCATGTTTTTAAAATGCCAGTGCCTTTTTAATTCAGCTGTAAACACGTAACTTGGAAAATGTATTATATTTTAATAATGCAAGTATTTATCAGCCATGTAGAAAAATAGAAGCAAATCATTTCTACCTGATCCTAGCACTCCTCACAGTCAGCTCAAAAAGTTTTGGTTTCTAAGAACAGCAAGCTTGATCTTATCCTCCATTGCTCATTACTTTCTATTTTGCAAAAAGAAATGGAAGATGGAGAGTTATCAAAAGGTCAAAAACTTCAACACACCAAGGAATATCTGGATGCAGGGCTGCCAGAAGGTTCTGCACTCTTACTGGAGCCACTGGACTTTAGTACTCTACAATGCCTTTTATATTTTTAAGTTATCTCAACAGGTAAGTTATATTACAAAAAGGAAACACATCACAAATGCACTACTCTTTCACTACAGTTAATGAACAAATTTCCATTCCAGAACAGCAGATTAAACCTGCTTAAGTTTGCATTTGAGGAATACCATTGTAGCACAGGTCAATCAGTGCTTTCATCCCTTTTTCCTAGAAGCATAGATAATTTTCAGAGTTTCTCATTAATACCAAGCTGCCTTAGCTGGTAAGTTCTGGAATGTCAACCATAACAGTGCTGAGAAGCCTGTCAAAAATTGCCATTTATAAAAATTTACAGTACAGCTAAACAGAAACTCGGGTCTATCCCAAATACCTAAAAAATAGGGTGGCAGCAGGGGTGGGACCAAAGGACAACAGAAAGCATGAGATCAGTTTATTTACGAAGTTAAAGGCTGCTTGCAAAAATTATTATTCAGGTTTTCACCTCTGACTTCTCAGGCAAATACACAAATAATCACAAGCCAGACATTTCCATGGTCACATCTGCCTATCCAACACAAAGACTGATATTCAGTCCTTGCTCAGCACCCCTGCATCTAAAACAGAATAAATACAAAGTTTAATTTTGCAAGGCAATTGCAATGTCAAGCATTTTTACTGAACAATGTACCTGATAGTCAAAGAACAGAAACTGTTCCCATCTCAAAGTCAAGATCAACTTCAAAACAAGGTTAGCCTACATTCTTCCCCCTACATTTCACTTCACTGTGTCAACAGAAACATTAACTGAGTGTCAAGTTAATTCCAGGTTCCAGGCATTAAAGAGGCGCTTTTAAGAATAATTTTCACATTAGATTTTACAGCAAGCCTAGAGCAAGGAACAGACACATCTTCTGGTACACAAACCCACAGGATGCAGCTCACTGCAATTTCTAAGTGTTTCTATAATCCCAGTTGGTTTTTAGAACGTGGCCACATAAGCCATAAATCCAGGACAAGTTTCCCAAACCTGAAGATGGACCTAGGGACTTAACCACTTGGCAAGTTTGCAAAATGGAACAAAGCAAGGACATTTAGTTAAGAACAGATCAAAAGTGTCCTTTTACTCGTTTCTCTCAGCATCAAAGCACACAGAATTCAGACAGCTAAAAGAGAAAACTTCTGCAAACTCTTGCTTTCCTCCCGTGGATACGACTTTAAACTCCACCTCCAGAGCAACGGAAGGGTCTGTATTTCTCCGCCACTAAATTTAGTTAAACACTAACTTCTTAAAACAATCCCAAAGCATTTATACACCGCCCAGATATTCCTTTGTGTGACTCAGATATACACACAAGTCAGCCAGAAATAACCAACCGCTATTTAATGTGCATTAGAAGCAGGAAATCAGGAGGCACTAACGAAAAGCTCTAGGAAGCCACTGTGACTTCCGCGGCACGGCTCAGCCTTGCGCGGGGAACAGCCGCTCTGTGCCGAGCCCTGCGGGCAGGCCACGGGGTATTCCCCTCCAAAAGGAACGTGCTCACAGCGGGAGAACCGCGGGTGCGCCCGAGGAGCTGCCCGGCCGCGGGGTCCCCGCTCGCGGCCACCGCCGCCCCGGCCAGGCCACATCGCTGAATCCACGGCCCCCTGCGCTGCTGCTGCGGCCTCGGCTCGCCCCGTGCCCGCCCCGCACGGCCCGGCCCGGCCCGGGCGCGACCCCCNGTACCTGGCGGAGCGGGGCCGGGCCGCGCCGAGCGCCCGCGCTCACCCGGAACTGCACCCGGGTCACGTGACAGCCCGCCCCCCGCGCGGCTCGGACACCGTGCGCATGCGCGGGCAGCGGGGGGCGGGGCTTGGACACCCCGTGCGCATGCGCGGGCAGCGCGGGGCGGGGCTTGGACACAGTGCGCATGCGCGGGCAGCGCGGGGCGGGGCTCGCGCCGCCGCTGGGGGCGGTGCCATGCGCAGAACGGCCGCCCTCAGGGGCGGGCCACACGCACGATCGACAGCAGAGTGACAGCGTGCATCACGGCGCTGTCCTGACGCTCATGGAGCTTTCAGTCTTGATGCTGTGACCACTGCCCTGGTCAGTGCACGTCTGGGTGAAAAGCCTTTTCCTGATAGCCAGCCCTGCCCTAACACGGCTGCAGCCGTTCCCTCGGCTCTGACCCTGGCCCCAGAGCAGAGATCAGTGCCTGCCCCTCCGCCATCCCTCGGGAGCAAGCTGCAGCCGCAGTGAGTTCGCCCGTCCTTCTCCTCCAGGCTGAAGCTGCCCAGTGCCCTCGGCCGGCCCTGCTGTGGCTGAGGGAGGGCTCCGGGCAGGGAGCCGCTCTCTGGTGCAGGTGATTAACGCTAATTAGCGGCTGTCCCTGCAGCCGGTACCGCCCTCCCCACTGCCCGCGCCGCTTGGTGCAGGACCGAGCCAAGAGGTCGGGTCCTGGGTCGCCTCCCGTGGGATGCGGGATGGGAAATGTCAAACTCCTTCCCTGAGCTGGGTGTGCAGGGCTGGAGTGCTGTGCCCGATGCTTCAGGAGCCCAACAAGGTGTGAGTGTCAAAAGCACGAGGTGAACCTCCTGCAGGAGGGAAAGAGCACAGATAATAGCAGCAATAACCATAGCAGAGGTACCGAGGAAAACCTCAGAACAGCCACATCATTTGCAGCTACAATTTCACCTGTATAATTCAGCATCCAAAATACATCACAGTAAAACCATGGGAAGGTAGATAAATCTAATTTCTTTTCTCTCTTTCACGTGCTGAATGGTAATGGCACTAGGTTTAGAACTAAAGTTTTGATTAAGGTTTAGAACTTGCCACTAGCACATAATATAGACAGCTACTGACTCGATCACAGCTGATCTATTGCCCAATAGACACAACAATAGCAGCAAAGTTTCTTTTGTTGTAGGGTACTGAATGAACTTGGAATGAATGTGAGTGATATGCAGAAGTGTGGAAAGAATTAAAAAGTGATACAAGGGTGCAAAAAATGCATAGAGGAAAACCTGAGAAAGAAAAATACTACTAAAGAAAAAGCACCGCCAACCAGCAAATAAAAAAGATAATAAATAACAGGGGAAAAGTACCATTATGAAGGTATATTAATTAGAATATTGAAAATATGTTAATAAAGAACTCATATCATGCACAGTAGATGGCCTGAAGGCTGTATACATTATCATATAAAAGTTTTAAATGTGAAGGAACAGTTAGCTAAAGTATAAAGAAATCACGTTTTAAGAAAAATTGTGATATTAAATACTTTTAAAAATGTGCTTCAGTTGCTGATAAACTGAAAAGTATTCAAAATGCACAGGTCTCTGCAGGACACCAATGCCAAACTCGGGTCACAGTGGTCAGAAAGCTGTGTAATTTCCCATATGTTACACAGGGTGGCACAAGATAGCTGGAAATCTGTCGTGTTCAAATTGAACTGAGAAACAAGCAAACAAGAGGTCAGAGCCAGCTACTAGGGAATGATGAATAAGTTTATTTTTAAACATCAGATAATTGCAAATATAAGCAGTTTCTGACACGAAAGTATTACCAAGGAGGACAGGCTTGAAGGAATAATGCTCTGTTGTATGCATTTTGTCCTGTGCATGGGGAAGATCAACTACTACACAATTTCGGGTTCTGACATAATTGACAATTAACCTTTAAATAGAAATTAGTCATCAAAAGTAGCAGAAAACAAAACATTCCCCCTTTTTATAGTTCCTTCACATTTTACATGTTAGAAAAATACTTTCTAGCAATCTAAGAAAACCCATCAACTAGCTGGGAATTGTTTCAAGTGGTTCAAGCAACAGCTCAGAAATGTTGGAACTTGAAAACATTAATTGGAAAGTCTGTCTCAGTGGGGGTGGATGTAGAGACTGCATTTCTACAGAATTCCTTCTTGCCATTTTCCCTATACTGGAAATCCAGATACTTTTGTGGGGGGTTTTTAAATCTTTATTTTGTCCTTTTTTGATGGTAAGTTTTTGGGTTATAGTTTACCTTGCTTTTGTAGTCCATAAAAAGAATTTGGCTCCTGCCTTAGACAAAAGTGATATAAAATGACAAGATCAACATGTTGCAGAGTAGCAGCTTTCAGGTATGTGGGTAAGAGGTAGGTAGTGTATAATATTCTGCTTCACTTCTGCTATTTCTATCATCTCCTTTTTAAAGCCATTTTGATGCACTCAGCTGTCCCACTGCAATAGTAGCTGATTTTCACAGTCTTTGTATATCACGGGGTAAATTATTGATCTGTAAGTGACCCTCATACAGTCTGTGTCCCTGTGCTCTCTAATGAGCTGTGCTCTGTTCCCAAGCTTCCTGAGCTGCTTCAGGTACAGCTCACAACGCTGTAGTGGATTAGTTTGTAAGCACACTGTCACTTCACTTTCCCTAACACACCCCTCTGGTGTTTTGTCTTTTTCTGTCTCTGAACAAATGCACGGTTGTTGAAAAGAAGCCAAGTTCTAAGTCAGGTCTATGAAGAACTTGTGTTTGGAATTCAGCTGCAGAAGTACAAAAATAGAAACAATGTTCATCCTTCTAAGAGTCAAACCAAATTCCAAGTTTGCCATTTCAAGGATGTAGCTATTACCTACATACAATCTATTGATCCTCTCTGTGTATGATTTTCAGGGGGTTTTATGTATTTTTCTCTGTCAGAGAGCATCACAGTGTCTTGGCTACAAACATCCATACTGGTATGAGAGCAAGCAAGAGCCAGCTCGCTATCCATAAGAAACTTCCTGCCTGTGTTCAGAAAGGAGAGGATGTACAATAATTATTTTGTTTACAGAATTTGTTCATGTTTTTCATTAGTCTTTAAATAAGATTTTTGTATTGCAAGTGAAAGGTACTAAATATATGACTATCCATACCATACTTGCTAACTTCTATGCCCTCAAGAAAAGTGAATAGTAATCCTGAATTTCATTTTGGCTGAAAATAGAGGGACCTATTAATTGTGGGAATAATGCATAAAAATAAAAGCAGTAGATCTCTTGCATCTCCTTCCAGGTAGGTACCACTAGATAATTCCAGCACAGCAGTAGAATTGCAGACAAATGTGTGGTTGTGTACTGTTAACTCAACATTCCTAAATTTGTACAGGGAAGTGTGCCTGTCTCATAAAAGGGAAGTAGTTAGATATAGATAACTTCTGTTTTCTGAGGCTATTTTCTGCATATTTATTTTTGACATGGTAAACATTCTTACCTTCCTGTGCCTTATAAAAAATGTCTGATCTTTGCCATTTGCAGTATTAATGTCTACAGTAATGCTGGGTTAATAATATAATTTTTATCAATTGTGGTCTAAATCCAGTACCAATTGTGGATGAATCCCACCAGGAAAATATTTATGCATAATCAAAAAATCTGCAGCTTCCTTGATATGAAACAGTTGAGTTCTCAATTTGCGTTTCTGTGTGCTCTGATGGTCAGGCTGTTATTCCTACCTGCATGCAGGATGCATTCATTTCAGCTCAGTTCCTGCAGCTCCTGAAAAAAACACAAAACACATGAAGTACCCTGTTACACGGACAGAAGATATCTTTGCTGGTTGAGCTTGAGGGGAAAACTGGGTACAATTACATATTCTTTTAATTATTCATGACTTGGGTCTGAAGTGAATGTGTATACATTTTTCACTTATTCACTTCATAAAATTCAAAACTAAGCCCAGGAGCAGTTTTATTCTTGGCAGCATGACAAGTTTCCTTTCCTCAACGAACCAGTCAAAGGAATTGTTCCTCAGAGAGTTTGTCATCCTCACATATCCCAGAGAGGCGGGAGAGAAGCTGGCATTCATTACGCCCCTAGTTACACATGTGTGTGTGCTCTCTCTCCTTCTCCCTCTCTGACTGTGACAACAAGCCCATCTCAGAGGACTGCATTTATCTCTAGCATGTGGTTTCATTTGTGTAGCTGATTTGCAGTTCATTAATCTAGAAAGCATTGCTCAGTTCTGGTAAGGACGATGCATCCATCCTGATTCTCACTCCCCCCTCTATCCCTGATGCAGCTCAGTTCAGACAGAGGGAATTTGTGCTGTTTTGCAGAGCAACTACAGCTAAAGCAGTTCAGAAGCCAAAAGCTGATGTAAACACACACCAGGAAATTGTTTTGATCTGGCCTATCAGGCTGCTGGCAATGCACTGTGCTTCCTTGGGAGACATGCAAATTTATGGGACACAACTTGACATGATTAAGGCAATGCATACAGAATAGGTAATTGCCCTTTGGCAAGAGAATGATGTCAAGAGCCAATGATTCTTTACATTCTTGGCAGTGCAGGTCGGATCATGAAATTAGGGGCCTCTTGGAAATTCATTATAATGTAGGTGTTTGATTGGGTATTTTTTAAACAACGTTTTCCTAACTCTTATGTGGTATTACTATTAATTGTTTGTCTTGCTGGGGAACCTAAGAACAATAGTCAATTTGTAGCCTTCAAAATCTAAATCTGTATCTGCTGATATTATGACAGCTTATGATAGTTGTTGAGTTTGGAGGCAACAACAACAACAACAAAGAGGAGTTAAAATAATGCTGCAGGGAAACATCAACTTCTGCTGCTCACTCACAGCAGTGGGGTTCTTCACTCTGAAATTTAATTATCAGAGATACTGACATTCCTTGTTGACAGACATGTGCTCAGAACTCATCCACATGCTTGAGTGGAGTCGGATTCAGCTTGTGTCAGGGTTAATGAGAAATTACTGATCACTACCTGGGAATTTGGGGGTAAGAATGGCTGAACTTAAGGTGAAAGACTCCATATCCTATTACTACTCCCCTGAGCCTGCCTAGCAAATAGCTAACTATAATGTCTTAATTAACAATGTGCTAGAATCAACCTTATTCTCCCTTGCAAGCTGTACACATTGCTAATCACGTCAAGTAGGCACACAGGAGCAGAAGGGAAGCAAGCTGAGGCAGTTGAGTTTCCCACTGTTCCGCAGAGCAAGGCAAGTCTGTGGCACTGGGAAGGTGTTGGAATGGCACCCTTTTGTTTAATGCAAATGGGGGAAGGAAATCTCTCTGTATGCTGGAGGACATTACCTTTCCAACCTCCTGGACAAGGCAGGCCCAACAGACACAGGGGACTGTCCTGGCCAAAAAAGAGAAAGCAAGAACACAAACTTGTAGTAGGAGCACAAAGTATGGAGCTGTCACCTGTCACGTGTGCTACACAGAGAGTCTGTGACACACAGGTTCTGCTGCTTAATGCTCACCAGCTCCAGTGCCAGCACAGCCCTGCTGTGCTGGGTGCACAGTGAAAGAGCAAGTGTGCTTGGAGTATGTTTTCTGCCTGTGAACAGCTGGCACATGATTCTTCAGGGACTTGTGCCATCTGGTACAGATCAGAATCTATCATGTTACACAGTGCCTTTATCAGAGATGGGAATTTGGAAGAACATCACAAAGCTGTGATTAGTTTGCTGGTACAAATTTGACTTTTGAACTAGAAAACTGCTTCTAAAAATTACATTCTCTGGTTTTCCAGAGATAATTGATAAGTACTTGGTTTAGTAGGTTCTGCTATTTGGATTACTAAAAGTGTATAATTAAAAATGTGTAATGTTTTGAGGGTTTTTAGATCTAAAAAAATATAGTACCCATGTTCTTTTTAGAGCTAAAATGCTCCAATTTTTTTTTTGCCATCCTTCTTCACTGGTATACAGCTGTGACTTTTCCTCCACTGATACCTGTCATGTTCTTCTTCAAATTAATTTTTAGTTCTGTGTTGCTTCATGTATTAAATGCAACTTTTGGAGGTAATTTCTATGTTAGATTTCTGTATCAGGCCCTTTGTGTGCAAGCTTTTATTAAGGTAGAATTACTTGGATTTTATCCTGGCCATTAATTTTAATTTTTGAACAGTATTTTTTGAAGATTAGCTAAATTAAATCATTTTTGCAATTAGTGTCAAATTAATCCATAATGGAAGGTAGATAACAGCAGAGATGAAGTCTCTTAGATTTTGACAGATACCCTCATTGGGTTTAATGTTTTGTATAATATCTCCTTAAGTGAGGAAAGAGCTTGCCTTGATGACTTTCTTCCTCATGCCCAGGCTGCTGGCCACAGAAAATAACTCTTTTTCCATTTCTGCATTCTTAGAGGGAGTGCTGTTAACCCTGATTTTATTAAAAACCATTTGTGCCTTAATCAGACCTTAACTCTGGAACTTGATAGCTGATGGTTGCTGAAGCTCCCTGGATTGTAACATATGAAGTCTACCACAAAATTTAACAAAACCAAAAAACAAAACAAAACCCACTCAAAAATCATCCTCAAGCTTGATTTCATAGGGATAGAAGTCAGATGATTAATCTGACCCGTGGAAACCAAGGAATAGTAATCTCCAGTAGGCAAACTAGTGGAGAAAAGGAGGCTGGAAATGGATTAACAAGACCAGTCATCTTAGGATCAATTCCTGGATCAACAAGAGTTGGATCTGAAAGCTGAAAATCCTAGGAGTTTGTCATTTAGGCTGACCAAAAAAGAGAGTAAATACACTTTACTTAGGGTCACTGGAGTGGGGCTATAGATACATCTGTGCCTGAAGTGCTATAATTTCAGGTACCTGGTTCTGAGCAGCTCCTCTGCTGTGTCCTGGAATTGAACTCAGCTTCAGTTTCTCCAGTGATTGAATGCTTACTCCAAACTGCTTAGAATCCTCAGACATTTTCATTTTCTAACTTTTTTTTGTTTTTTAAAAGGCAGGGACATTGATGCAATGGTTTATTTATTCTGGCATCATATGGCATCACTTAAATGATTGGTTAAAATAGAAACTTCTTTTTGTGCCTGATCTGGCCTCCCTGAATTCAGTGGCAGTTTTGTTTAAAGTAGTAGTGTGTTTTAAATTACTGAGACTGGCAGTGCAGATTCAGGAATAGATGAACTATTTTTAGAAATTATCTGTTAAACTTGAGAAGATGAGTAAGCAGTTCTGCTGGGGTAAAATTAATAATAATTTTTTACTGCTTTTGGATGGACATTCCTTGTGTGCTCTGTAAACATACTTTGGGCTTGGTCATACCCTACTAATCTAGCAGAATTCTCAGAGAATGTTAGTAGAGCTGGGGACCAAAATCCAGCCCCCTAAACCCCCAACATCACTTACTGACATCACAGGAAAACAGCCAAGCTTTGGGGTGCTATGGCTAAACATATCAGGTATAAGTGGGTAAAATTAAAGAACTGAAGTACTTATGCTAGGGGCTGTAAGATCATCAGCAAGCAAACAATATTTTACTTTCTGCAGCTATAAATGCCCCAATTTGTGCTGCACCTTGGCTGTTGCAGCACTGTCAAACTGCCCCAGCCCAACTGCACCTTTTTGGCAGAGGTTGCCCTCCCATGACACAGGATGCAGAGCAGAAAGTTCTTCAGGTACTTCTCCTGTACCACAGTTTACAGCTGGGCTTACCAGAACCAGCTCAGAGCTGTGGCAATTTAAATTACTACATTATTTGGTCATTATTAATGAGTAAAAGCTGTCTTTGCTGGTTCTAGTATGGAAGCAGTAACAGAACAAGGGCTCCTCATAACCACTCCTGAATTGGAGATAATGAATCAAAACCTTTTGGATTCCTTTGAAATTAAGACTGACATGTAGAAAATCTGTGTGTAGTTTTCAGTTTTGTTCTTTTCATGACCTTGGCCAAGGAAGATCACAATCTGCTCTGTGGTTCTTTATTACCTCAATTCACAAACATACAGGGTAGACTATAAATTCTTCTGTCTAGCATGTTGTTAAGCTGTTAGTTTTGCACAGTGAAGCCTTGGCTTTCTCTGGAGCTATTTAATGTTGCTGTAGCATCAACCAACAATGCCAAACTATTGATTTTGGGATCACAGGGATCATTTAAATTCAGTGTTAATAATATTTTTTCAGCTTTACTCTGTGTATGAACCCCACAAAGGAAGAATACTCCCAAGTCCTTGAAACTCTTTCTGTGAATATCCTCTGGAATATTTAAGCCTTTCAATTTACTTTGTGTTGAGCTGAATGTGTGAGCTCTGCAGTTAATGAGGTCTCTGAGAATGGGCATGTCTCCCTCAAATACTGTTTCTTGTAAAGTTTACACCTGTGTGCTTGCAGAGACCTAATTATCACTTGTGGCTATCAGGCAGTTTCCTCACAGACATAGAGTGGGTCTCAAATTCTATAGAAATAGGACATAAGGAATCATAAGGAATGCTGTTTAACTTTGCAGCTAAGTGTCCACATAGAAAATTCAATCAGTTCTACTTATTGGCAAAAATATTTGGAAAGAGGAGATTTTTTCCGGAAAACAGAACTGAAAATACTTTGCCTGACTGCTATTCACTCTAGGTAAGCAAAAATCAATACAGATTTAGCTAGAGGTGCATTTTGTTAGAGTCATGGTCAAGTAAAATATGAAAAGCACACAGGACAATATTGGGGTGTCATAAGTGCCACAAGAAAATAAAAAGACAGAAAGAGATGCATCTGTTTTGTCCCATAATCTTCAGTTTATCCCTCAGGCATGCAAAAGAATTGAGCAAACCAGAAAAAGCCTCATATAATGGAGCAATCTAGAATATTGGCCTCAATTTCCAGTGGATTTACAAACTGCTATTACTATGACTCATCAAGATTAAAAAAAGGAAAATAATTTAGTCAGGGCTGTTGTCAAGTTAGTATTTAATGTTACTTTTTGCATTTGCTGTGATAAGCAGTAAAATTTGCACACTGCTTGATAAATCATTGTTTAGCAATGTCTAGAGGGTCCAGTAAATGGTTTGAAATTGCCACAATGTAATAAATGGTTATTTGATAATGAATGAAATTGTTTGAAAATACTGTTAAAATGTCAAGTTTTAATATATAGAACATTAGTCAAAAGGAGTGCAAACATGGAAACCATAGTGACACTATAAATATACTGCAACAAATGCATTTATTTGTACAGGGCAAATAGTAGGTGCTGTATACAAACCAGTATAAATTGATATATGAAGTTAATTTCAATCTGTAAAAGTAATTGCATTGGTTTAACTTATTTAACTCTCCTTACAATAATATTTATAGCAGGGAAAGAAAGTAAAGAAATAAATGATGATAAATAGATAAAATACATAGGAAATGGGAATTGTTTTCCAGTTTAATTATGCTGTCACATAAAATTATCACTGAAATACACTATGCCAACAAGAAGAATACATTAAAATCCCATTATGCTGTGCAGAATTGGCTAGTTTGTGTTGCTGTTTATTACAGAAACAGCTTTTCATCTTTTCAACTACCATGAAATGTATACTTTTTAGAAAAATTAAGTGGTGCAAAAAGGACAGTAAAGGCTGTGCCAGCTGATGATTGACCTGTAGAACAAAGGTAGAAAGCAAGAATATCACATCTTTCTCTTCAAGAATATCACATCTTTCTCTTCAGGAATAAATGTGACCAACAGCAAAATTTGAAGAAAAAACCCCAACTGCTCAGATCAAATAATTTTAATTCTTTTTTTCCCCTCAGACACAACTCCACTTGAGTTTCCCATGGCTACAGTCTCCATATAACATGCTCACATACTGTGGTGATGGGGCATTGTTGTAACTGTAGTAAGAGCAGGACAACAAGCAGTCAAAACATTATAGTAAAAAAAATTTGTGTTCTTGTTCCACACCAGATATTTGTGGTTTCAAACTGAAGTTTATACTATCATTTCTTTTCATGATGCATGAATATATGTAGTATTTTTTATCTTTTTGCTTTCAAAGAACAAAATCACAGTTTACCAGAGCCAGAAAAATACATGGATTTCTTTGAAGAAGACTTGCTTTTTCTACTCCATTTTTTTCCAGAACACTTGAAGCTTAGTTCACTTGAAAATAGGTATCTGCTATTATGTTGGTAAAGAATACTGTAATGCTGTAGTTAATGCTAATAATATGCTGCATTATTTTGACCTCTTAATGATATAGTAAATCTTTCTGTGATTTTAAATTTGCAGCTTCCAAGTCTGAGTGACTAAGTAGGAATTGTTGCTTTACTTAATTTAAAAAACCTAAATATTACTCTTTAGGATTCCAGTTAATATCTGGAAAATATATTCTTCAGAGATCGGAAATTCAGAGGAAACTTTTTAATAGATACTTCCTTAATTTTTTTAACCTTATCTTTTTTTTAAACATACCAAATCAGAGGCACACTAAATCTTTAGCCTCTGATTGATGAGTTTGATCAATGAGAATAAGCAATACCCTAAGTAGAAGAGAAATCTCTAGGAAAATACCTGGGGAGAAAATACTATGTGCTTTTGCACAGAAGACAAGGCAGCTTTCTGTGTAAGATGAGATTTAGGTCATCAAAGATACTCCTAGTACTTGCCATACCTATGTAAATTAAATGAATGGACTAGATCCAAAACTTTATGCCAGCTTCTTAAAATTATGTGTATGCAGCAAGTGTGATTTTGTAAAGATGTCTATTGCTGTAGAAGAATGGCTATAACTAAAGTAAGCTATCATTAGACTTTGGAAAGGATCATTTATTATACTTGGAAATGGCCTGTTATTTACAGTTCTTATTGAAAAAATTGAACGTGGAATGCATTCAAATTTCAACAAAGTTGTAATACTGTTAGCTTGCCTTCTGACAGTAGCAAATGATATTTTCACTCACAGGAATGATTTATAGCCTTTAAACTACCACATGAGGATTTCAAAAGGATAACATTGACACACTTTTACACACTTTTTTGGGTTGAAGTGCTGTTCAAGCTAATAATTGTTAGTAATTAACATTAGAAGTATCAGTAATAGATCAAGTAGAAAAAGTAACTGTTACAAAGACACACACAGTAAAAAACAACTAATTATGTCCATCAGGTTATCAACTATTTTGCTTTATGCAGGACAATATTTATCATCAAAACAATGCAGAAATACTCAACAATAATGTCCTAAATTCAGAGTGTTCCTGTCGGGTCCTTTGCCCTTCCTCCTTAATCATGGCCTTTTGGACTCCAGTGTGTCCTCAGTGGAAACAGTAGAAACACAACACAAGTGGAATTCAGGACATTGGGCTACACGAGACTCTGAAAATCAGTAGCTTCCAGGAGCAAACTGAGATTTCACTTGAAATTCCAGTAGTGGCAGTTCTGTGCCTCTTCAATGCCGTAACAGAACTAATGATTGGCTTTAAAAGCATGTTCTAAAGTCTGTATTTGTCACCTTAAGGCAGGGTATTAATGCTACTTCCCATCATATATTATATGCTCATATCTTCAGCAAGAACACCAAGGTTCTCTTGTCTCTGCACATACTCCTCAGAACACAAAGAATTAAACAGAGGTAAAAAACCTCTTTGTCTTGCTATTTTTTTTTTTCATTTCTAGAAAATTAAACTAGCTATGTAGAGAATCAAGAATTCTGTGAAAGAAAGGAAAGGCACTATGATGGTTATAGTATTTTAGTTTAAAAAAAAAGAAAAATTTTAAATGGCAAGTTTTGTTAGAACAGAACAAACAACAACAACAAAAAAGTGTCTTCAGAAGTCAGGTACAGAACTGAATTTCCAAAACAGAGGAACTTGTTTTTCCCAAAACAGTCCCTCCACACTATCATTAAAGCAGCCTATGAAATTCCTGTATGTTTTTTCAACATGACCCAGAAGTTGCACTCAGATCTCCTAGGGTTGTGTGTCCTGGACTGGAAGTGTTTTTACCAAATGTAAGAGAGAGTAAAAGAGCCTGGTGCTTCAGAAAATCTGTTGGTGTGCTGGAAAACTGAGGGGTTTTTAACACTGTTGCCTACAAGTAACTGGGCACATCTCTTGGGCAAATAGGGCCCAAAATCATCCCCTATAAAGACTTCAGCTCAGTGAACATTTACTGGAGTAACCCAGTCAGAAGCAGAAGGGCCCAGCTGAGCTTCCATTCCCTGGCTGTGAAGGACAAGGCAGTGCTGTGGATTTGCCATGGTGCTGTTGGAAGGCCAGATGGGTTATGCCACTTGTTCTATGGATGAGCGTTTTCAGCAAGGTCCTTCTGCCAGCAAGAGACTGAAATGACTCAGGGAGAGACATTTTGATCAGGTGATTTAGCCAAAGTGCAGGAAAAAAGTATTTCCATCCCTGTCTATTTGAAACTTTCACCATTATATAACTATATACATACACATACATTCACATAATATACAAAGTATCGCAAATTTTGACAGCTTCACTAGGTCATTTTGTTTGAATAGCAAAGCACCAAACAGGATCCTAAACAAAAGGAAAATCTGATTTCAATGCTAAAATCTAAAGCTAATTTAATGTTTCTTACTACTTGTGAATAACTGCTACCTGACAATATGAAGCTATTTATATTATTGAGCAGGTGACCACTCAGTGCTTAATAGGAACTAGCAATTAGTGTATGTAAATCAACTAAGACAGCAGCATCTCAATGCCTATTCTGTATAGAGGAATAGTTAATTTGTAGGACTACATGTTTCCAGTCCAGACTTTAAAAAGTCACGTTTTCAACTGCTGGAAACCTCAATACCTATAACATTTGTTGTGCATTTTATGATTATTCTTAATGCCCTTGCAAACACATCTAATAAAATGCTAACAAACCATCATCCACTACTTAATTATGTTTATCTAGATGGATAAAGTTGAGGTGGAGGAAGCCTGTGGTAAAAATATTGTTTCCCACTTGGCAAACAGAGACTACATTTACAGCTTAATTATTCCTTGCAATGCTGTAAGAGAAACCTTCCTGTTAATCATCCTTGGGAGCAGAGTTGATTAAAAATAGTTGTGGGTGGGGTTTTTGGTGTTCTGTTTAGTATTTTTGGTGTTTTCTTTTTTTTGTAGTGAGGTTTAAAAAGTACATTAGCTCACAGTTAAATCCACCTCCCCTCCAGTAGGGGATTTAAATGTTTGTGAAGCTTCATTGGGAACTGCACAGGGAGCTTCTCTGAGAGTGATGAAACACCTTCTGTAAGACAAGACAAATATCTCAAAAAACTAAGGCTATATTGCCTTCAGAAACTGTGCCTATGGAAAATATCAGAATAATTTGTCTTAATTAAGAGAAATACTTCTATGTTTCAGCAACCAAGTACAAGAAAAATAGAGGTCAGCTCTAGAAAACCACTAAGTTCCTACAGATTATTTGTGTGCACAGTGATGGCCATGTGATTAAAGACTGCAGTTTACATCTACTTGTATTTTTCAGTGCTCCGTTTGGAATGTTTTAGTAGTGTTTTTTCAAAGCCAAGTCTACACCAATTGCCACGGATGACTAGACATTAAAAGCAAAAATCAGAAATTGTGTCTTGTACTGTGATATATGTTGTAAAGTAATCTGTGTTAATTTGTGAGTTATGAAAGATAAATAATGTTCATGTAAATAAAGAGATTAATAAAGAAACTTTAAGAAGGCCAGCTGCAGTGAGAAGGTAGGATTGCCTCACAGAATTCCAACGCTGCAACTGCTGACAAAACCGGGAACTAGCAAATTAATAAATTAATAGAATCTGCCCCAACGGAGGTAACTCCTTACGGGGACAGTCCAGGAAACACCCAGCGATGAGCACTCGATAAGTATCGCCAATCAAGATAACCAGAGTCCTCAGGAAAAACTACATCTCAATACTCAGTTCCCTAAACCAAAATCGGCACTCATCAAAATTCATCGCTGCTCAGAAATTGTTTTGTCCAGTCCAAGAAGAGAAACGAGGCTACATAAATATGGAAAACCACAACAGGAAAGGAGGACTTATGCTCCAGGCTAGAAAAACTGTATAAAACCAGGACTGAGTGAGACACATTGGTGAACACAGGGGTATCCAATGCACTAGAGGTCAGATCAGTGTGTGTGTTCACCCAGCGCCGATCCCGGGCTCAGCGCTGTCCTTTTTGATTGTGGCTATCAAGGACTGTATTTTCAGTCACAAAATAAATAGTCTCTCATCATTTTAATTCGGATTGATTCCTTTATAGCCTAGAAAGTGATTGCTGAGAATCATCAACCAACCTTCATAATTTATTCTTCAGCAGTGACTGCAGAAGCATTCAGTGCAGTGAATGTATTAAAACCAGCCCCACTGAATTTGTGAAGTAACCTGTTGGTTCTGTCTTCTCTCCAGTAATTCTAGGCTAGCTCCAGACCAGGGGAGAATGTGGAACCAACAAGGACAAAGGTAAAAAGACAAAGGCGGCTCCTTTTCCCAGGATAAAGTCCACAGATTTATTCCCGAACTGATTCCAGGGGAAAAGAGACAGAGAACATGAAATGGTGGGGGATTTTAAACTCAGTGGGAGGGGGGGAACCGAACCATGACCAATGGGATACCGCCAAAGAGGAGTGAGGATGGGAGGACTGAACCAACTCCACAAACTCAGGGAGCATAGAACCAACCATTGAGTGCAACACATCAAACAACAACCTAGCGCAATAGAGCAGTAACCCATGGAAATGCCTCCTTTTAATGCTGCAGCTGAGGATCTCCATAGGCATGAGATAAATCCATACATCAGCCACTGCAGTTGCAATGGACATCTTGGAAAAAGAGCGTTGGCATATCTGTCTTGGCTCTAGCCAGCTGTGATTTGATTAACTTCCGTGTTAACTAGCTAACAAATTGCTATCTGCTGTGTGTTTGGAAATAGAGATTATGAAAAGTTACTCCCAGAGTACCTTCCAGTCTTGGCACAAAGTCTGCTTTAGTTGCATGGAAAAAATCAAATCAACATTTTAAAGGGTATCTGAACACTCGGTAGGCAATGCAGTAATAAAATTCTTTTCCTTCCCTGCCATCCCCCATATGGGAATAAGCTGTAGTTTGTTAAGCCCTGGTAAGAAAAATAAGAAAAATATACTTTATGTACAAGGGCTGAAAATCTGCTCAGTGAAGATACAAGTAGAAAAAGATTAATCCAGAAATCTGAAAAATGAGCTTTTAGGAGAACTGGTTATGGTACTGGGTGATAGTATACATGTAAAAAAGGTAAATAAAAATAAATAGTAAAACATTGACTTTAACCATGCCACATATAGAGTTTAGCTTTTGAAACGGAATATAAGGTATAGTGCTGCAAAACATAGAAGCAATTTCAGAGCCTCTCAAGCATTGCTACAAGTGAGCAAACTCTCAGCAAGACAGAAGTTTCAAACTTCACTGATTGTATGTTCCCTTCAGTGCCTTTCCAGACACTGATCAAATATTAAGAGGAGAACAGTCAGAATTGGCCAGTAAAATCTATAACAGAATATTCAGAGACCTGGAACTTAATGTTTTTTAAACTTGACTGGGAGAGGAAGAAGAGTTCAGAAAATAGTTTAAAATATTTTTAATTCTCTGAAGGAACTTAATATGTTAAATGAGGAAAATACAAAGCTTTACTATGTTAATTTGAAAAGCTGAGTCTATGTTCCTCAAATAAAGTTGGTCTGCAGACACAGCCTACCTTATTTAAGACATGAGAATGATAATTAGGGTCATTCTTGAGGAAAGCTCTTAATCACAGCTTACAGTAGTTGATAGCCTGAAATACCTGCCTAAGCACTTCCCTGAAAGGGCCTTCCCAGGTGCAAGTTAACGTGTGATGATCACATGGAAAGTCTCTGAATAATTTCATGCCTAGTTATAGTTCAGACAACATGAACTCTCATTTCTTACTCAGTTTTCACACGTAAAGGACTTCATTGAACTATGGGATTCCTGGTAAGAGTGGGTATTTTTCAGGTGATGACAGTTGTATCAAGAAGCTTATGAAGAACCATTCAGTAATGTCTGCAGTATCTGTCTAAAAAGGGTTGTACAAGCCCAGAATATTAGAGCATCTTCTTTAAAAGAAAATCAGATATTAGGAATTTAAATATTTGTGAATATAGACTAGTTAATACCATCTAAGAGGAAAAAAAGCTTTTTAATATTTCAGAGTCTCATAAAAATTCTCCTGGCAGATTTAAAAGGTAAAGTCTGGTATGTTTATACTGACATTATAATAATTTTCTCTTAGGACCTGGATCAGCATTTAGCAAATATAAACAACTGTAGTATGAATATTAGAGTTTTTGAGTTTAACTTATTCATTGCCTGCAACAATTTAAAAAAAAAACATAGTGATACAACATCAACAAAGGTTAACCTCAAAAGCCTAATATACAATCAACTTACCAACAACATCTGCCTTCAGTTATTGATATTTCCTGTTGTTTTTCCACTTTTCTCTTTACCCAGACCAATTTTCCATTAATTTAATTGATATTTGACAATTTAAACACAAAATAAAACTTTTGGATTAAGCTCTGATAAATCCTACTAAATTAAACTAAACAGTTTCATTATTCTAGATCTGGATTAAAGGCTCTGACACCAAAGGGCAACTTGATGCTTCAGTTTAACTTAGGCCTACAGCCATAATTTTGTTGAGTTTAAAAATGAACACTGCATTATAGGCTAAAACCCAAAGCACATTTTACTTAGGGTGTAAGTACTACACATGGCTTTATCAGATTCTGGTCTAATTGCACATGAAATGCATGTAGGCTGTATTTTTATTTTCTTATTCTATGCAATGGTAATGCTGAATAATATTCAAAGAGCAGAAGATGGTGCAATGAGAACCTTCTATTTTTTATGACATGGATTGTTATAACATTTATGTTATAAAAATGCTGTAGAGGGACAGTGAATTTAATGTCTAATGTCAAGCTACAGTAATGAAAGGTGTGATCTAGTATTCACAAGTGATATGAAGTCCTTAGCAGTAAGGTTAAGTGAAAATATTATTATCAGAAAGAATATGTTAAGAAATATTTGTCTAAGTCTACAGTAAAATTTTAGTTCACAGAGCTGTAGGTGTAGAATGTCTCTCTTGGCAAGGTCTTGTCTCAGTTCTTTGCTCCTGAGACAAAAGTTCCTGTTATCACCCACACGTGACTGAAATTTCACAGGTAGAACTTAGAATTTTGAGATTCCCTTACCTTTCAAAGTGTTTTATATGTGAGCAGGGTGAACAGAATACAGTGAACAGAGTGAACACAGTGTTTTTTATAAACTGGAATTTTTGATCTTTCCATAGGTCTACACTAAAGACCAAATAGTCCAAATGGAAATGGTCATTTCAGGTAGCAGCAAATTTAGAATCAAGTCAGGGAGAAAAAAAAGGTATTTGAGCGATTTGTACAAAACCTAACAGAGAAAAAATGCCCCATCACTGTTGAATGAATATTCTATCAAAAGTGCAGTCACATTCTGTTCTATTGAGATTAACTTTACCTGCTGAATGCTGTGAAATTTATTTCAGTGGCTTATGACCACCATATATCAGCATCCGACCCCTATCTATATAAAACAATAAGCATGATCTTAAGGCTGTCTTAAAGGCTGTCTGAGAGATGTATATTTACTGACATATAACCTGACTAAAGCCGAACATCATTACCCCTGTGACTGATAGGAGGGCAGTCATAACTTAACAGTTTTATTTCCCTTTTACAGCTGAGCTCCTTGACCATGCTGGCTGAGCTGACACGGCATTTCAAGTCTTGTTACCAGCTCAATGGTTCTCTTATTTAGAAAAACAAGGGGCCAGTGGGGGGAAGGGAGGGAGGGGGTATGATGCAGGGAAGGCTGGAAAAGAAAAAGAAAAGGCACTTCTTCATTTAGGTTCTCCATCTTGATCACTGCTGATGGGCTATCAATAATTTCAACTTGGTTTAGCAGCTAGATGAAGGTTAAATAAATTCTGCCTGGTGTTTGCATACCTGAATTCAAAAATTTTAATTTTAAGCAAATTTCTTTTTAGTTCCTCCTTGGGAAGCCCCTGTGTCCAAAATAGGCTAGAAAAGTTACTTTTGTGGAGAACCACAAGAACAATATTAAAGTCAGTGGGGCAAAGCAACTACACTTTGAAATCTCTAAAAGGAAATGTAAAGGTATGATGAAGGCCTCATATATGTATATATACACTCCCCAATTCAGATGAAGATGACAGGAACAGAGGTCATCAGTAATCTTCCAGTGAAAACTGCTTTAACAGACAGTTAAAATCTAAGAGCTTTCCACCAGTTCATGAATGAGTCGTGATTTTAAAAGAAAATAAAGTGGCTCATGCCATTTTGCCTGCACTGGGTTCAATTATCTTGTGCATTACTATTCTGACAGCCAGAGAATTATTTACAGCATGCACAACTATCAACACATCTCAGCCAATGTGAGTACTAATACTTTGTTAATAATGCATTCTGTAGACTCAGCATTCCTCTTATTTGCATCACCATTATTGTTCATTTAAGTATTTACTTCTTGGGAGTATTCCTGTTTTATTTAGTAAAGAAACTTCAGGCCCATTATGAATCAAATACACATGCTCTCACATTTAGCTGTAGTAGGGTGATTTTGGAGCAAACACACTCCTTGTTACTTAGACACACGTATGCTGAAATTTGTATCAAATAATCAGAATAGTTTGTGACTTAAATAGCAGGTGCTGTCCTGTTAAAGGAGGAAGAAAATGATGTTTATGATTTGACTCACATTTTCCTCATGCAGGTTTAAGTGTATGTCCTACTTTTACACAAGGGTTGATTTTTTCCTAATCAAATTACCTGCATTGTCAGTAGTTTGCTATGGCAAGGCAGAGAAGTGATTTAAAGAAAGGAGTCAGATTCAGGTTGCAAAAGGGCTGCCAGAGAACTGAGAAGGACTTTAGCCAAGGACATGGAGAGAGAGGAAAAACAGAAATGGGTTCAAACTGAAAGTGGGCAGGGTTAGATATTAGATATTAGGAAGAAATTCTCCCTGTGAGGGTGGTGAGGCACTGGCACAGGTTGCCCAGAGAAGCTGTGGATGCCCCATCCCTGGAAGTGTTCAATGCCATGTTGGATGGGACTCTGAGCAACTTTGTCTGTGTTCCCTCCTCTGAACTACCATTTCTAACTGTACAAATTGCATCATGCATGAAACTGTATCACTGAAGTTCAAATTTAAATCATTTCTGCAATTTGAATTGTCTTACAGTGAGAGAACAGACATGGGATTCACCCTTTTGTGTCAGCTTTCTTTAGGGCTTCTCAAGCCACCATCTAGATTGTTAACCTCCAGTTTTTTCTCTGGAGGGCAGCATCCCCACCTCACACCAGAGGAGCTTGGAGTCACCAGCTCTTACAAGACAATCTTTGACCTTCAAGTGAGGGACTTGCTGATAATAGTCACCCTAACTCAGAAGCAGATTGCCTCCAAAACAGCATTTTATAGCATAGCTTGCCCTCTAGCTTAACATCTTGTAGCTCCTGCTTCCCAATTGCACATAATGAAACGTTTCAGGGATTACCGACTACATAGCTGGTGTGCTTCATCAGGACACTTCTTTGGCTGTGCTTTGCCCTCACACTTCTGGGAACTTTAAGAAACAGATGGAAGAGGATGCCCCTCCTCAAAGAACTGTGCAAGTTAAATGAATGGAAATCCCGAAGTGTTTATCTTACTCCTCCCTCTTTCACAAAAAGCTTGATATGGGTATCTTTAATTCAAATTACTTATGGTGAGTTAAAGTCATAGAAGAGTTTGGATTTGAAAGGACATTCACAGATCTAGCCCAACACCCCTCCAAGTGAATCGAGTCATCTTCTACCAGAGCAAGTTGCTAAGAGCTCATCCAATTTGACATTTAATGTTTCCAGGGATGGGGCATCATCTCTGGTGAATGTGCTCTGGTTCTTCACCACCCTCATCATAAAGAATTTCTTCCATATATCAGGTCTGAATTAACCCACTTTTAGTTCAAAGCCATTATGCTTACTAAACTTCAAACTGGGGAAAAAATAATTTCCACTACAAAAATAATTCTCAAGTTCAATCTAAAACTGCTAGTTTGTTCATCACTGTCATTAATATATCTGTCAATAGCTAAGAAAATACTGTCCTAATAAAACAGTAGGCTGCAATCACCTATTAATATAATTCAGTAACTTGGCAAAAGCTGTGAAAGTTGCTCATTAACTCACATATTTTTTTACAAGTTATAGACCCATGGCAGCCATCTCACAACAAGGATATTAACTAAAATAAAATTATAAAACATTTTATGGAAACAAAAAGCACACACAATTATGTTTTATTAACGAACTATTAACCTTAGAAATTTCAGTATTCATATTCAAATGCTACTGTTGAGTTGACCCTAGAGCTGGCCTTGTTCCTTCTCTAAGGCCAGTGGACTTCTGCCAGGAATGATTAAAGCAAAATTGAAAATTTGGAATGTGAAATAGGTCTGTTACCAATTGTCTCTGTTGGTTGCCATGAAGTGAGGGGGAAAAAAAGGAAAATGTCATTACAGTCTTGAAAGTTTCATAAAGACATATCTGTGAGTTCTCAGTTCTTTGCAGAGCTTCTGTAAAAGCATCAGGTTTGGGTCTTTCTAAAACCCTTTAAGGAATTAGAAGCCAAGTATTGGTACCATATATCAGTTCCATACTGACTAAATAAATTAATTATACATGTTATAGAGATGCTGGAATTCCTAAAAATTCAGTTTTAGGAATTTAGAATTCCTAAAGACAGTTTTTAGGACATTGTGTGTGTGTGTGTGTGTGTGTGTGTGTGTGTGTAAATATATGTACACTATATATATATGTGTGCTATATGTAGGTATATAAATACACACACACAAATATACACAGAGATTATCAGGATCAGTATTGTCCCATGTAAGCCACTGGCCATAGTGCCTGACTGGAAAACTACCACTTCCAAAAGAAACCAGTACTGAGCAATGGAACACAAAGGGATCCCCTCACTACAACTGCACAGCCTGTTTGTTTGGGTTTCCTTGTTTTGGGAAGGCTACTCTGGGGCATTCATGGATTTCTGACACATCAGCTTCTGTCCTGAACTTTCTTATACTTGTATTGCATCCTGAGTGATTGTCTTTCAAGAAATCTTGTTGATCATAGAGGCACAGAACATTTATATCTCAGAAGGGACCACAGTGGGTTATGTGGTCCAACCTCCCTGTTCAAGCTGGATCATGTCAGAGCACATAGCACAGGATTGGGTCTAGAGGGCTCTGGAGTATCTCCCATGACAAAGACTCCACTCCCTGACTGGTCAGCCTGTTCCAGTGCTCAGTCACTTGCCCAGTGAAGAAATTCTTCCTCATGTTCAGGTGTGACTTCCTCTGCATCAGTCCCTTCATCACCATTGTGCCCTCCACTGGACCCACTTCAGGTGCTCCACATCTCTCAGTCCAGAGAAGCCCAGACCTGGGCACAGCAGCCCAGAGTGGCCTCACCACTGAGGAGAGGGGCAGGGTCACCTCCCTGGCCTGCTGGCACTGCTCTTCCTGATGCAGCCCAGGATTCCATTGGGTTCCTTGGCCCCCAAGGCACTGCTGGCTCATTTTCCACCAGGATTCCCCAGGTCCTTCTCCACAGAGCTGCCTCCCCACAGCCTGTGCTGGTGCCTGGGGTTGTCCCTCCCCAGGTGCAGGACCCTGTGCTTGTCCTTGTTGAACTCCAGCCACCCTGCCCATCTCTCCAGCCTGTCCAGGTCCTACCCAAGGCTACACAGCTGTCTGGGAGATCACCTGCCCCTCCATTGATGACATTGTGTCATCAGTGAACTCCCGAAAACATTCTGAGAGATTATATTAAATTAGAAAATATTTTTCCTCTAGTATGTTGACCACTTTAAAATTAAATTTGGTGGTATGATAATTTTCAAAATTCTTTATTTATTACACATATGAACCACAACCTTAACTTTTTTTTATTTTTTAAACATAAAGTTTAAAAAGTATTTAGCAATGCAATTTATTGATAGATCTGTACACAAATTCTCTTTTCTGACTGAATGCCATTTCTTTGTGTGTTGACACCAGATAAAAACTTGCAAAGGCTATTAGCAGTGGGGAAAAAAAGTACATGAATACTTTTAAAATTTCCCCTGCCCAGAAGTTCTTTGCCAGGAAAGATGCTCTAATTCTCACCTACCTCAAAGTTAGCAATGCATCCTACAAAATCTCTACATGTAAAGAAAACTGTTAATCCAGGAGGCATAAATCAGATTTATTGCAAGAAAGAGGAAACGCCGTTTCTTCTTCAAATTCCATTTTTCTCTACCAGTCTCTCATCTGTCAGTTTGATAATGGCTGCTTGATTCTGCAGTCACTTAACTGGGGAACTTGCTATTCCAAGCCACATTATGTTCATCTATTCATCTGATGATAGAATTTATCTCCTCAGGCAACAAATGTGGGGACCAGAATTTATCCACCAAGGGATTTCATTCTACTGAAGGGTAAATTAAGGTGGATTTCTAATGTCTTTGTTTATCCTAAAAAATTAAATATATTGAAAGAAGTTGAAAGCGGATTTGATTTAAAAGAAAAGAAAGGCAATTATATAAACAGCAGCAGATCTCATCCAGAATATGTCACATAAATATTATACTATCAAACAAGAAATGTAAATTCTCGTACATACTCTATAATTGAAAAGTGTATTATACATTAGTGAAGTCAGCCATTTATCTAATCATAATCAGTTCCAATAAAATCTCATTTAGGAAAGTTGAATATAGTTCAGGGTGGATGGTTATGAGGATATCAGTCATGTGAGTATGCACCGAAACAGTTTTGAAAGATAGTTCATATACATAGAAATCCAATTATTGCCTACCTCATCTGAAAGGAACTTTCTCTGATAAGGGCTAAAACTGTGGCATTCAGAACTACCATAAAAGTAAAGCAAATATACTGAGTAATGGCTTTAAATGTTTTTTAAAAGATCTTTACTCCAACAAGACATTTGCAAGAAGCCAATACAAGAATAACATGGTGTTTTAATGTAAGAGAGGCTTTAAAAGCAGAGGAAAAAACCTGATATATCATTTGAAAGTTCTGATGATGTACAACAGCTTAGATGCAAACCTCTTATGACTGGCTATAAATCCAACCATCCAGCAGTAGAAGTCCTAATTTACTAAACATATGCAAGTCTATTGCAAAAGGTGCTAAAGTGCAACAATTTTCTATCACTGCTGCCCTTCTGCTGTAGCATTTTAGATGAAAAGGTCTCCAGCCAGGAGAAACAAGTGGTCTTATTGAGCTTGTTGACATAAAACCCCTCAAAACAGACAATTTCTGCTATTCATAAATTGCAAATGAATTATGGTAACATTTGCTATCTTGATTTCAATAATCAAGATGCTGGTGACTTAATCCAGCAGTATGTATGTATGTATGTGTGTCATGACTGCAGCAGAAGAAGCAGTTCATGGTGAATATGTGATTTAGTATCATGAACCTCTTCTGAAGTTAGCATTAATGTTATTTTCTTGTTTCTCCATTTGTTGTGCAAAGTTACTCATCTAATCACTTGCATTAATTTACCTTAACATATGGATTATTTATTATACACCTATCACTCTTCCAACATTGCTACATCAGCTATGCTAATTTTATCTCTTTTAGATGCTCCAAAATCCAAACTTTCTAAATAACTAATCCCCACTTATTGTAAATACATATGTACATATGGATGGCAATATTTACATGCAGATATATTCAAACCATTTGTGAATGGGTCAACAGAATAGAGAGTTACTGCCCAAATATGTACATGGTCCTTGTTAAAATGTTATAAAGAAAACTTGATAAAAAGAACATCCACATATCCTCTTGAATTGTTTTGGTACTTACTGTGCTCCAGGTATCAGTATCCACCAACAACCATCAAATACTGCAATTCCACCATAATTCTTATATTGTGATTTGTTTGTTTCTTCACAAAATCCAGTGGATTCTGAACAAAGAGGCTTCTTCAGAAACCCATGGGGAAAAAAAACCCGAATTATTTTAACTACCCTGGTTTTGGAGCTGTAGTTAGTCCTGATTTGCTCCGCTTTGCCTGGCTAGATGTGCAACCATACATATATGCAATTTATCCAATTTTAATAATTTAGAACAGACTAGGGCACTTGGAACATAACCATGATGATCCATGGGAGTGATCAGGATACTTTTTCCCATTTCTGTGTTCTGTTGCAATATTTAAAAGTAGGAGAGCGCTAATTTACAAGCTTATAGTCTGTTTTTATAAAGGAATTACCAAGGAGTTTTCAACCACATGTAGATGGAAACCAGCCTGAACATTACACTTGCAAACATTTCCTGTTTAAATTGACTCTTGACTAGATATTGGCCATCTCCCCACCTCTCTGTACCTCTTCAATTCCATGAGATGTAGACAGCTCCAAAGCTCCATCTGCAGGTCTGTAAGAAGCCACTGTGGTATCACTCATTTCCATTTCTAAGTAGGCTTGTCAGTGGCTTGATTGACCTGATCCAAATTATCTGC
>PYHW01010494.1:239317-268051 GCA_013186435.1 Turdus rufiventris | reverse complement strand
TGTATCTCACTTCAGAGATCCATCATTCACTTCTCTCCCTGTAATCCTGCTGTTTCCTTCTCAGTCTGTGGGAGCCCAGACCATGGGTGGAGGAATGGCATGCCCAGCATTTACAAATATTGCCTACAAACCCTCTGAATTAACAAGAGCCCTGGGCTGAGCATACAGAACTGCTGGAGTGAACCCAGGGAAGTAAGGTGCACTCAGATGACACATAAACCTGAGTCTTTCTCTGCTCCACTGCATTTAAACATGTCAACCACAATCACATAATTCTAATCACAAAACACAGCACAAAAAGGAGATCTAACTCATCTCTCCAGAAGTAGATACATTACTGTTCCAGAAAGGCCAAATAGCCCAAAGAACTAGATGGGTTCACAATATGAATTTAAAGACAAGTTCAAAAACTGCAAGCACAAAGGCTTTTATTGCTGAAGAACTATGTCTAGGGAGATTCAGGAGGTGACAAGGTGCAGGAGAAAGGTTAGACCAATATTCTGTACCTAGAATTTAATTCCGTTCTCTGACTGTCACAGTTGCTTTAAGAGATCATCTTCACCTCAGCTGTAAAAAATTGTGTTATTAATATATTAGTAAGAGGACAAACTCTTATAACAATATTTTTTAAATCCACTGTTTAATCTTTTGGTATCGATACTGGAAGATTCAGCTTGACAAAGGGTATGAACGACCTCGCTTGAAAAATCTTGTTTACTTTTAAAACTCTAACACTCTCACACTCCCTAGAGAACTTTTTTTTGCAGTCCCAACAGAATGTGTGAACTTTAAAGTATTTCATTTAAGAAAAATAAATCTACAGTAGAAAAAAAATCTGTAAAGTTACCCAGTAAGCTAAAACCTGCTTACTCTTCTCCTTCCCAGTTCATACCATCTAGCTTAAACCAGCAGTGAACTATTTTGAAATATGCTGGGCTTTAGCCAGCAGTTTAAATGAATATATGTGATTCAGTTCATATTTCCAGGCCTCTTTATTAAATACCTTCCAGTTCCATCTTGCCTAATATTTGATCCAGCAAGTTTAATGACCATTCCTTCATTAAACATTACAAGCTTTTTAAGACCTTGACAGTGCTACATTTCATCCAATAACCTAGTGCTGCTACAAAGTCAACATTGTGTGCCAAGTTAATCCCTCGTGTCCACTAATTATGTCCAGTGCTGCAGCTTCTTGAGTGAGCCTGAATCAGTGGGGAAGTGCAGGATTTCCAGGCCGATGGATTCAGCACTCCAGCTATATCTCATGTCTTGACACTAGATGTCAGCGAAGGGTAATTGTTGTCTCAATTTAGAGGCCAGCCTAGGTAGCTGCTAGCAACCTCTGTTAATGTTTTATAGCAAAGGTGAAGTATAGCTTAATACAAGCATCTGACATATATTACAATAAAAAAGGATATAGTTGTCTAGTGTTTTTTAAGTCAGTCATAAAAGATGAATAATGATGCAGTTTAAAGCTAAAAGACAGCTGCCAAGCTGAATGGCCATGATGGATGTCTAAACACCCAGTGTAGAGAAAACCTGTTCCCTAGAGACCACCATCCAAAAAATTAATTACTACGATTCAGCATCTTTAAATGTGCCACTTAATATACTGCCACCATAATTAAATTTCCAGCCCTGTGACCTTGAGACCATTTCCTGAGATAATAAATGAGATCAAGGTTTAATCGATGCAGATGCTAGTAGAAACTGTCCAAGGAAGCACAAAACCATCACAATGTAGTCAAGGTCAGGAAAGAAAAACCAAGTGAGGCTGCGAATCAACACTAATTGTTTTCTTATGATAAAAGAGGTTTATTTTAATTTGCTTTACTTGCAAACAGTTCCATTGTGTCCTCTCTGGCAGCAGCTTTTAAACTCTAGCCACTGATGAAGTCAGTAGAGGGCATATTTGTTTCCTTGTAGATAAGCACTTTTTGTAGCAAGTGAAGCCATATTTGGTTGCACACTGAGATATGATAACCAAGCTCATAACACATCAAACAACACAGAGACAAGAAACAACTGACTGCCTCAGGTACACTCCTTCCTCTGGTGCAAGAAACCAAACAAAAAAGAGGAGACTTTGGATAGTGATATGAAGATGCTATTTTATGTCCTTTTGAAGTCGGAATGACACAAAGGGTATGGTCTGACTTCTACTGTTGGACTTCACTGAAATGCAAAAATCAGATTCTGTATATACATGTACACAGTGTCTGATAAATACAGTAATATCTGTGTATATATGTCAAATCACCAGAAAAACATAACACCACCTAGAAGAGGACCTGTTATTTTGACAGAGGTAAATATTATTGAGCTTCTATCCACAAAATGAGTTGAAGTGAAAGTTTCTGCAGCTGAGCCAAGTTCTCCTTAATTGTATGCTCTTACAGAAATTAGAACCAGCTGATGATGGGGGTGGGGAGGGCATACACTAAAAAAAAAATATTGTAACTTTTTGAGACAGCCTTGTTTAGGTAGGCTTCCTTTTATTCCAACAAGTCTAGAGTGGAAAAAAAAAGTTTGTGTTCTGACACCTAAACCCTCCCTTAGAATTTGTAAAAGCATAGAAGTCATCAGTAAGAGAGAGGAGACTGAAACAATGCAGACAATACATCTTTAAATTATACTACTTAGACATACTGTTTTGTAAAATAGGTATTAAACAGCAATATCAATCTTGTCAACATTAAATAGATTCAATTATAACCACTGTAAATTCCAAGGTGAAACTGTACCTGATGTAATAGAAATAACCTCTATAAATACCTCAAGCAAATCAGGGGGCCTCATATACAGAACCCAGTAGTGACAGGGAGCTCTCAGTTTACTCCATACCAGTAAGACCAATGTACAAAATTTTGTACCAAGACCCAAAGAGGACAAAATAAGGCAGTCCCATAACCAAGAGGGATTAGAGAGTTGCAGTCCCAGAGGAGCTCTGCAAACATAGGGACAGGGGAGGTAACAGGCTGCTGCAATGCAGCACTGACCTCCCAGAACGGTTCCAGGGTTAACTCATCGGGCCCTGTTCCCTGAGTGTGTCACAGGACTGTGCCATGAGCATGTCCAGCTGTCCTACGACTCCTGGGAGTGTGGCTGTGCAAGGGGACATCCTGAAGGTACACTGAGGATGATTGAGACAATTATCTTCTGGTCAAAACCTACCAACTACCCTTGAGAAAGGGAAAGTATTGGTAAAACGACTGTCATGTCTACAAAGTGATGCAGCTAAATCATCTTGAGGATTCAATCCAGCCATATTTCCAAAAGATAAGTAGTAGTAGCCTAGAAAAACAAACAAACAAACAAACAGACAAACAAACCAGCCAAACACCCAAAGGTATTACTGTCTCAAAACAAAGTCTTCTGGGGGATGGAGATAGTAGAATTTGACTTGACTGAGGCTGAGACAGTACTATACTGAAAATTATATCCAACATTTGTTGAAATTTTCACTTGTTTCATCTTCGGTCAAATGCTGTTAAATTTGGATTCAAAATATCTGCTGAAGTTAACACTTTCAAAATTTCCATGGACTTTTGTCTACATTCCTGTGTTGGTAGGTCAGCTGGGAAATTCCCTCTCCCTGACTTGAAACTTCCTCCTGTCATTCTGTATGTACCAGTAAGACCTCTAGAGAATGTAAGTAAGGGGAAACAAAGTCTTTATTCTTATCTGACAGGCTGGTGCTGTAAATAATGCACTGTTCTAACACCGTTCCCAGGAAGTCTCATTGCATGACAAACAGTCTGCCAACACTGGCAGTTCCCATCTTTTCTTATTGAAAGATCTATTTAGATGCATCAAGACAACCTGAAGGCTACTTCTGATAAGAACAATAGGCAGTTTTAAAGAAGAATGGGCAACATTTCAATTACAAATTTCTATTTTATTTTTAGCCTAATTTGGTCTCTTTGTGATAAACAAGATGTTTTACATATGCCTAGTAGTAATAATTGATAGTTCATGCTTATGTATGTAATAATACATAATACTTGTTAAAATATTTGCATTTAAAAGCAAAGTTGGACTTCTAGCTCTAGGCTATGTATGTTTCTTTCCTAAGGACTCTCAACTAGAAGAAACATTTTGAATTATAATTGTCTTCCAAATCTCAAATTAAGGGAGACAGAACGCTGTTAACCCTTCACTTAGATCACTTATCTATGCGAAAACAAGATGTGATTTAGGAAAGTTGAGTAGAGACCTCATAGATATTCTGGAACCACTTGACTCTTCCTGTATTCAGTCACAGAGATCAGACAGATGAGTACTGATTACTTAGGCTGTCAAGGGTTGGAAGATTAGGTCTTAGGTAATTACAGCATTAGAACATATGTACTTTATCAGGAGATCAGTTTTACAGTTAAAAGCTTTAGATCCTGCTTCAGAGAAACAAATTACTTGAAACTTTACAGAGAGTAGTAATAGATTATGAAAGAAGAGATCCTGTTCAAAACGCCTGCCAAACTACTCACAAAATTTCATTACCTCCCAAAAGCTATGTTGTATAGAAAGCTTCATGTGTGGGACTTAGGGTACTTTACATTTGTATGCATGACAGAAATATGAAATACAGGAATGCAAATCCAGTGTTTTTAGTGAGGCATCTGTGAGAAAGGATATAACATCTGAAGGACAAGATTTTGAAAAGTGACTTTGTTACTTCAGGATATGCATGGGGAAACATTAAGAGTACTCCTCAAGAGGCTGAGGAGACAGAGACATCTGCCTCTGCTGTTCCTTTTCTTCAGGGGGACCACTCCTCACTCTTCTCCCCTGCTCCAGCACAGGGTCCCTCCCCTAGAACACAGTCCTGCACAAACTTCTCCAACATGAGAGTTTCTCTCACGTGTTCTCACTCATCTCCCCAGCTGCAATGGCTACTGGGCAGGTTTTCCCCCTCTTCTGGAATAAATTATGACCCATCCACTGTTGCTGATGGGCTCAGCCCTGGCTAGCAGCAAATCTGTCCTAGAGCTGGCTGACATGGGCTCTTCAGACATGAAGGAAGTTTCTGGCAGCTTCTACAGACTTCACTTCTGGAGCCTCCAACTACCAAAGCCTTGCCACAGAAAGCAAATCTATTGCTAAACCTGACTACAGAACTCCACAGTAGAGCTGGCCCTCCCTCTTCCCTCCCACACTTACACATTCTTTCAACAGATTTGGTGCCAAATCACACCTATTTTAATCTTTCCTATTTATTTGCTCTTGCTCAGTAAAACATCATCTAGAAAAAAGAAAATGTGTCTAGAAAAAATAAATGAGAATGAATTAACAGCTTGATAGTGGCAAGTTGTCAAGTACTTCCTTCTGTAAATACAGAAAATCATATTATTTTGTAAGATCATTTTGTGGTATACCAGGGAAAAAAATAGAGTCGATTAAATAATTTGCAATGTTATTCTTTGGTCAAGCCAAAGGACATCAGTGTATCTATATCAGGTACCATATCCAGCTGAGGGGCTTGCCCACAGTGTCCCAGTCAAAAAAAAAAAAAGTTTTAATTAGCTTTGAAATACTTAACTGTCCTTGACAAATATGGGCACCAACATGTTTTGCTGGAATAAGAGACTTTTTATTAATAGATTCCTGTTTCACGTTCTCCACTGAAGATGAGAGAACGAAGTGCTTACAGTGAAACAGTAGGGAAGCTTATTAAATCAATACACATCTGTTAGATAATGGGCTCTAAGTCAAGAATGTTATTCTGAAAACCTCTCAGCAAAATGCTGCTTGTTTGGCACTGTTTTCTTACAGCTATTCCCTGGTTGAAGAATCCCCTCCAGAGCTGACCATCTATTTTGTAGTGTTCACTTCCTAACAAGCGTGTCCAAACATCTCTGCCAAATGGAAAGGATTCTCCAAAAATCTCAGACAATATTCTCAATTATGCCAGCGAGTGACAGCAAGAGGCTGTGAAGTTTAAATCTCTTCATCCCACAACAGAAGGTTAAGGCTACAAACACTGAGTAAGCCAATGGAAGCCAAAAAATCTCCTATACCAGTTGTAATAGACTGTTAACAATTTGTAATTGCATCTTGAAATACAACAAAATTAGACACAAGATATGTATCAATACACAAATATAAAAATATATTAATGTATTAAATAGATATTATATGGCACATGCTCCTCAATTAAAAACACTTCACCTGCATATCTGTTGGACATGTGGCCCTCCATGTGTCTGACAGCTCAGTCCTAAGGAGTCCACCTCTCTTTTATAAAGCCTCTCTAAGAGTCACTTCCCAGGATGTGTGTCCACTCTCATCTTTTGTCTGTCTTGCTTATTTTTGCTACAAACTGTTCAAGGCAAAAATTGCCCCTTGCAGTACCTGTGAACCGCTCAGCAATTTAATTCAGAGTTCCTAAGCATTATTGTAATAAATCTGAGATGGGTAAACATTTTACCTTTATCATCCTGAAATAAACACATCTCAATTCCTAGCTGGCGTGTCTGTATTATTTCAGAATGGAACAGTAAAGAAACTTAAAAATTAATGTATATTTAATGATGCAATTGCAATGAAGAGGAGGCTGTGCAAATGCCAAAGCAAGATGCTCTGAAAAAACGGCAGGGAATGCAGAGATCAGCTCATGTTTGTGATGCTTCACTCACCCATGGTATTTCGATGATAAGCATACATTTGGCTGCTTCTGTAATACTTGAATTCATGTTTTACAGCGCAGAATTTTTATTTTTTTTTGTAGTAGGAAAACATAAATGAAAAATGTATATGTAAGGCTGTCATCTATTGACTCACCATAGCAATTCCTCACACAGTGGCTTCAGTGATAGCACTGAGCATGGGCAGGAAAAAATAAGGGATGACTGATGTTTGGACACTAAACAGCGTGAATCATAGCATGATATCAATATTAATCTAGCCCTTATAAAATCTTAAGGCCTTTTCATTTAATGAATAAGATGCTGCACAACAATAATCTGTACTTTTCCAAATTAGCCACAAACCATCTGGTTTCTCTCCAATTACTTCATTTTTTTTTTCTATATCTCTAAATGTTACTGACCTAAAAAAGATTTCATCAAAGGCGGTAGGAATCCTAACCCCTCTAGCAACTATTAAATTGGTCCACTCTGTGTCCTCTGCTGACAAATCATTATACACCAGAGCCTTACAATCCATGGTAGTATCTCAATTAGGGATAAAGATGAAGCAACAGTGGTCCAAATTCATCCATCCATCTAAATTTATTCTTAAATGGAACAAAAAAATCAATATACAGGGATCCCTAGTCGGTAATTGTTAAGTTCACCCATAACAAAATACTGTTTGTGCAGTAAACAAATCAAGTGGTTTCAAAACAACAGTTTAAAGTTATGTAAAGTGTCCTGCCTAAGTTTAATGACATTGGAAACAGCACAGTCTTCCTTTTTCTTTTGTTTTCTTCCATTTTGCATTGTACAAAACTGTAGCTTTTAATTCAATTTTAATTTTTTAACTTTTAATTTTAATTGAGAGTTTACTTTGCCAAGTACTCTGCTTAATAGTGAGGTCAGAGGCAACACATTCTGAAATTCAGGGTATCCAGAAAACACTAGTGAAATGACTGAAAAATACATAACAGGCAAATACACATACAGCTGAGCCATGCTGTCTAATGCTGAACAAAAATGACCAAACAATAGTAACTCTTTGCTTTTGGTGGCTCTTTTAAAGTCTAAATCTCAGTATGCCGGAAGTAGGCTCTTGTGGCAGCAGAAGCTGTTGTGGAGAAATGGAGCATTCTTTGTGCCATTTCCATAATTCCAATTTCCTGGTTTTAGAAATCCAGTCTATCAAGGGCAGCAGACACCAAATGGCTGCTAATTACATAATCCTCAGTTAAGAAAAATAAGCTAGCCCATTTTTTTTCTCAGAACAGCACCTGAGTTAACTCTAAAAGAAAAAGAGAGGCAAAATACCAGACACATTTTCAGGGGGACCTGTGCCATCCAAGCAGGGAGTCTCTGTGGAGCTATAATGGGAACTTTCAACCTACTGCAGGTTTTCTCGTGTGGTGTCACTGGTACAACAGCACTTTTTAACCTTGTGGAACAATTTAGAGGATGTTAAATACGACTAAGTTTCACTACTAAATCGTTTGACACCTGCTGGAACAATCAGGAAAATATCTGGCAATCTTTTTGCACTCCCTTTTATTAGAGCCTGTGAATTTAGACTACAAGAAATTCTTCTTCAGGCAACAAACATTTTCATTTGTCTCTGTAGTTGGGATACTGTGAGCCAACCAGGGTAAAGCTACTTGCAATGACAGCTTTTCCACATTGCTTTGGTATCATCATCCCTCACTTGACTAGACAATCACCATTTTCAACACAGAGTCACTCCCTGGATGGGTTCCATAGGCAACTAGATCCCACAACTCCCTGGGTACTTTGAAGTTGTTGAGATGCTCAATATATTTACTGGACTTTAATTCAAGTGAATCTTGAGAGAATGCTGAAGATACCCTAAAGATTTTACAGCTTCCTGAACTCAGATGCTGTATTATGAAGTCTGTAATTCACCTATTTCACCTTATCTTACAGATGCCTCAATGAATATGACTATTGCAAATTAAATTTGAAACAGTCAGTAGTCTGTTATGCCATAATGGGAATTTCCTGCTTATGTTTTACCAGTATCTTCAATTTAGTCATCTTTTTTTGTAGTTGTTGTTGTTTCAAAGAACTTAGCAATCCCATGTACACACTAACTTCAGTAGCAGGCCAAGTGCTGATCTAATTACTAATATTGACAAGCTGTCAGTCTAGGAAGGTTATGTAACTGTAGATTTAGTTATTTCCACCGGCTCTATCCTTTTGAAATAAAACAGAGATTGATAGAAAACATTAACTTTAGATAATTCCAATATCAGAGTGCTGCTAGCTGCCCACCCCATCCAGTGGCATTTCATGCATTTCAAGCCATGATTAATTTTATGCACCACACACAGACCCTTCTGTTAGCTTGGCACTCCTAAAAGGGGACCACTAAAATTGCATGCCATGGTGGGCACGGAAGAAAAATATTTAACTTCAGAAAAGGAGTACTCCATTTGCTAGACAAAAATTAATTAATTCATTTTGCTTTTTCAAAGTAAAGAACAAGCCAGATACACACATTAATGCTGACAGTTCATCCAGGTGGGAACCGTGCAGCTTTAATGGTTTACCTGCAGCTTTACAGTCATCTTAAGATGTGGTTACTATCTGTTGCTATGCTGTTACTTGTTGACTTATAAGAAAGCCTATAGTTTTAATACTAGAATTTTTAGTCTGAATAATCTTTTTTCAGTCAATGCAGTGTCCTATGTACTGGTGGGTCAAAATTCATAACAAAATTTACGTTATCTTCCTAATAGTTATGTACCATGAAATGCTACACTGTATGCCAGAGCTGTGGAACAGAAAGTCCTACAAGACAGCAGTTCTTTGGCTGAGTGGTTTCTTGATTCTAAGATCATTAAGCTGTTTTTTTTCCCTCTGCAGCTCAGAACTAATTCTTCTAAACAGTAACCCCACATTTTGCTATCAATATGGGAGCAGTGAATGTTTACACTGTGGGTGTTAAATACTGTAAACAGATCTCTGGCATAACTCTCACCAGCTTCAGAAGCCTTTAAAGCAGCCTTGATTCTGACTACCAAAATCCATCTGAATTACATCACTGTCTGTGAGGGAACAGCGTGGCAACTACTGTGAAATGAATATTCCTGCCATATCAATCTTTCTTAAATTTAGTATTTTATTATGTCCCATGACTTAATTCACCTTTTGTACTGCTCTGTTTGATTATAATTTTATATATTAATCATGTTAACCCAATAGATTCTGACTTAATCAAATGCAAGTCAATTACTTTGTCAAATTATATTTTTAACGAAAGACATTTTTTAAGGTTGAATACCAATTAGGGATCTGTTTAGAGAAGTGTGGACAGCTTTAGACCATGGGAACATTTGACTCTCCCCTGAGAAGGTAGTTTTCATATCCCCTTCCAGGTCAAGTAGTTGGAAGAACGCTTCTGAACAGACACAGAAGTACCACAGGCAGTTGTGCCTATACACTCACCTAAAAAATACCTGCATGCTGTCAGATCCCAGGAAGGGATTAGGTAGGTAGATTTTAAGAGGTCATGACTTGCCACATGACAATTAAAATTAAGAGGAAGACCGCACTCTACAGCATGAACTTGGAGAGGTTTGCTTGCTTCTGATACATTAACTTGCCTAAAAGGCGTCTGCAACGCCACAGCCCAGCACACAGGACACCAAATGGCACCATGAAGTTACACAACTACTTATCTCATAAAGAGAAGGGCATTCTTAATATTTGGAGACTGCCTCAGGCACCTGTGCTTGTATCTGTTCAGAAGGACAGGAATGTGAAAGTGCAGAGAACTGAGCAACTTAGTGATAAAATGCCCTTACTTCATTGAGGGCAAAGTATTCAGCTCCTACTCTTGTTTTCATTTAATGATCCATTCTACATTTTCTTCTAATTCTGACCAGTTTTCAGCTGTACCCCCTCCCCCTTTTTTTTTTTTCTGATTTCATTTTCCAGGTGAGGCACTTGATAAACTTCACTAGAGCTTGAATTAGACCATGGCCAGTATTAAACCTCTTAAGGCTCCAAAACAGCAACATGAGTGATTGCATGAGCTTGGCAGGAAGGAAGGACCAGCTTCACACTTGTTCCTGTTCTATACATCTCATTTTTCCTTCTTACTGAGACATGTCAAGCTGATCCTAGGTCCCCATCTTAAAATATTCTGGTTTGCAATGCAAACATTCGATACATGATACAATTATTCTATTGTTGAAATGAAGGATGTCAAAATTAGCTTTTTGCATTATTTTACTGACAAATACCTTACTAAAGAAGTAATCTCTAACTATATTACTAATCTCCAGTTTGGAGTAAATGAGCAAATGTATACACATTGATTGGTATGGCTTTCCTGCACCAACCATGCAGTCATTTTTAAAGCACCATGTCCATTTAATTCCTGTGATTAGAATTAAAATAATTTGATTTACACAACCGTTTTAATATTATAAATTCTTTCCCATAAAAAAGTGAATAGTGTAATTTGCTGTTAATTGAATCTCAGTAAATATTAAACAAGAGAGACACTTGGGGCTTTTTTAAGAAATTATGCCAGTCAGCCAGAGCTCAAGTTTTCTCACAAAAGTGATTGATGGCATTGAACACAGTAAACAATCTATTTTATAGTTCCTAACAGCTACATGATGTCCTTGTTTCTTACAATAACAGGATTGCCAATCCAATATTGACAAAACATCACCAGGCTGGAGCCAAGCTGAGCTGACATCTCCCTTTTTCTGTCTGGGCACATAAACCTTGTGCTACAGCCAGCCCAGAGCTGTCCTGTGAGAAAGGCAAAGCTCTCAGGCACCTCAGAACACCAGACTGGCACTGACTGCATAAGAAAACCACTTAAAAATGAAACTGGTTTGGGTCATTGGCCGGGTGCAGAAGGATTTTTTGTGTCTGCACACACTTTTCTGGGTTTGGACTGAAGTGCACAAGGTGTTGGTTATGCACAAGGTACTGGTTACCCAAGCACCCCCAGGAACTGTGTGTCACCTGCTGGATGTTGTGAGAGGAATCCTAAAACCTGGCAAGCTTTGCAAAATTTCTGAAACAAAAATATTTCCTTTCTCAAAGCTGCAAACAATCAAAAAATTCTTATTCCCCAAGACTAAATACCAAATCATGGTTAACACGAAGCAGGACAAAATAAAATTATCCAAAACATCTGCAACTAACTTCAGGATTCTATAAAATCTAAATATCCTGAGTGTCTTTTGTAGATGTTACACAAACTCATCATCTGAAAATATACATATGAAAGAAATTAAGTAAAAAATGCTGTTTATACATTAAATCACTTAATCACTATGTTTATAAGAAGGGTGTTCTGTACCAAAGCCTCATGGAGCTTCTCTTCAAAGAAAACTAAATCTGTAAATAATCTTCAGCTCAGTACCACAGTAATTTTTGTTTATTTTGCAAGTGTACATCACATCACAGTGGTTCAGTCCTTTGCCAAAACTACTGACTGTTCAACCAGAATTAGATGCTTTTTGAAGCAGTAACCACTGATTTAACTGAAGATTGACATGCACTTTTATTTGTACATCATAAATTATATTGGATAGATTTATATAGAAAATAAAGATTATTACAGTCTATAATTTAAAAAATATCCTCAAGGTTTAACTGTCCAACACAGTGACCAAACAATAAATTTAATTATTTAGCTATGTAAGCGCTTCTAGAACTGGGGAGAAATTTCTGTAGGACCAAATCCACACCAAATTCTAATTTTCTTAATAGTTTTTAATTCTGATGAACGTTGCACCCTCCTCCCACCCCCAAGATCTCAATGATTATATTCTTCTTCCTGGAAGCCTTTTTGTCATTACAGTGACTGAAGAGTGTTGGCCTCTGTCTGGGACCTTGCAGTTTTAGCAGGTGTGGGATGAAGCAACCTCGACAAGCAGCGCTGCAAAACTCATCCTTCTGTTCGCCAATTATCCTGAATTTTTCACAGGTGTAAATTTATTCTAGTTAATATCACTCTAGGATTCTTCCCACCTTTCCCTGTTCCAACATCATTTTGTTTTAGGAACGTGCAGCTAGTTGATACTTCAGGTGATTGATGCACACGAAAAATGAAAAGTGCTTCAAGATTGCCTATTAGTACTGCAGTACTTGAAGTCTCCCCAAGTGATCCCTACTCTCATTTACATGACCTAGATAATTTTCCCATCAACACTTCCAAACAGAAAGAAATCTCTAAATTTGAATGAACCATCTCAAGCTCATCCCAGGCTGATTACTTGGCTTGCATTAATATCCTAAAGTAGTTTCCCTTCACAAGTTACAGCCACACAGCAAAACCTCTCCCGTGCTGCCTCCCTGGAGCTGGTCCTGGCTGCCCTTACAAATGACATCTGGGTGATTTTCTCTGGCACAAAAGGATACTTCCATCCCTCTTTAACCCTGGCTGGAGATAATTAAACTGCACCATTCTCTTGAGCCCACGGTGATTTAGCACAAGAGTTTTGCATTTCCATCCGGACCTACTGCAGGAGCCAAGTGCCTGACTAATTTTGTGCATGTCAGTACATGAGTGTCTGAGCAGTTCCATTTACAACAGTCACACTACTTACATGCTTAGGATTAATTAGACATTTAAGACAGATTTGCCAGTGATTACCATTAATTGCAACTGCAGTGATTTAGGTCCTTCCATGGGAATTAGCATAACTGCAAATGTCTCCTTTATAAAAGTTTTTGAAATATTCCAACTCCAAACATACTGAAGAATGAGAAGTTGAAACAGTGTTTGTTTTTTTTTTTTCAATTCCATATCTTCTGTATTAAATTTAATCTAGGACTATTCACAATATGACATTTTCCCTTAATTTCTACAAAGGGCCATCTTTATTCAGCAGATGCATGTGGAGGAGGCTCAGTGAGGTGGAGACACAAGGAAGAAAATGCCAGGTTACTAATGATAAAAAGAGAGTTAGGCTTTTAGGAGTCAAGTCAATTTTCATCCTGATTGATCATAATCAAATACAGTAATGGCCAGTTAAAATACCACTCCAAGAAGACTCAGTGCTGTAAGGCACCATTAGAAAAGCTCCCCACCATCTGTAAGCAGGGCTACTTTCACAAACTAAGGCTTCATAAGAAACAGTTCTAAATCACAGGCATATGGAAGCAGGGAGTTTGTTAGAGCAAGCCTGGGTATTAGGGCCTGACACCCTGACAGTGCCATCATCGAGGGCCTGAGCACTCTAGGACAAGAAAAATATCCATGTGCCCTTTTCTAAGAAAACCCTTAGAACAAGGTGTTAGTATTTCTTTACTCTTCCTTTGAGCCTGATTTGGTGTCACAATACATCCACCCTGAATGTTACAAAACCTTACTGGCTGCACATCGATTGCAGTTCAGGCAGTTTTTATACTACCATCCAGAAATTATCAAAAAAGTAGCTCAAGAAAGGAAGGAGAACATTGCACTTGCTTCTTTGATATACTTTTCTCCTCCTCCTTGTTGTTTTTCTTTTGTTTGTTAGTTTGGTTGGTTCTTTTTGGCCACTACCCTGCGATACCAAAGAAATGTAAAATGTTTTGAGTTAGCAATGGCTCATCAGGAAGAAGAAAACCTTCTCCAGTGCCTTATTCAAAGTTAACAAGTAGGGTATTTTAGAACAGCAATGAAAATTACCAGTTCAGCACACATGATAGCTAAGTGTTCAAGATATCTGTTTACATTATGACATATATACATCTACAGAATAAATACTGTCATAACTTGTCTCTGTTTATTAGTGATTATCTAAAACATCCTCATCTTCAGAATCACATTTGCTAAAATAAATTCCAATCAATATCTTATATCTGCCTAATTTATATTCAACTTGCCATACTATCAGTTAGAACACTATTCAAAAATGTTCTATTTTTAAGTTTTGACAATGAAAACACATCTTTCTAATGACTAAATGAAAAATTAAAAATAAGTACATATATTAATTTATAGCTATTTATCCACAATTAAATCTATAGCTAAGTGTCTCTGTGTATAGCTAAAAGACACAAGGAAATGAGAAATGTATAGTTTATCTATACACATAATAACGGGAAAATAAATACAGACTAGTCATTTTATATTATCCTTTTGATCTTAGGCTACCAGTGGAAGACATAATCTTTTATTTATATTATGTGAGGTAAAATTTTGAAACAGGATTTTCTGTGTCTATCTTCCTGCTCACTTCATAATTAAGCCTGTAGGGCTGCATGGTTTAGTTTTTAATGCTGCACTTGTAAATTTCTATTATCACTAATTTAAAGTTCACAGCTCCATATATCATAAAAATATGACGACTCAACAATTGATATATATAAAAAAACCCCCAACCAACAACAACAAAATGTTTTGCATTGAGGGAGTGTCTGGGTTTTCCTGTGTGTTGTCTTGATGATTTAATTTCAAACGGTGCTAATTTATAGAGATCACAAAGCACTAATGACATGCCCTTTCCTCCATATCTCCCCCTATATATATTTATATTTTATATATATATGATTGAGGAAAAAATATTGCCTTCATTAATATGTTAGTCTTTTAAATTTAACTTCAAACTTGCTAACACAGTCAGTTCTACCAAGATAACTATGACACTCACTATGAAGAAAAAGCATCTCTTATTTTACACAAAACATTACAAGGTCAGATCCATGCCTTTCATCTCTTCCCACCTTCACCAGACTGAACAATAGGCAGCAACAATCCTGTGATATCCACAACCAATTTATCCAACAAGAAGACAGGTAGCACTCTGAACAGCACTGCTGCCTGAATAGGTGCAGTAAATAAGCAGCTTAATGGTAGCCTTTCAGGCAGGAGGGCAACATATCACAGCATGGCATTTTTATAATCTTCTTGGCATGCCTACAGCCAGAGCACCGAGCTGAGCGTATGTTCCCTCTTCTGTCGGGCTGAGGATGCATGGAATCGTTAGATTGTGACACATTGTGCCTTTAAGCAAGTTTAACTGTTTTATATCCCCTCTGATCTACAGCTTTGTACATCTGTTAAGTTGCCTCTTAAACTTCAGTCAGCACATCTGTGGATCTGATGTTTCTGAAGCTCATTGCGTGGCTTAGGTTTTGCTCAGTGTTTCTTTGTATCTGACCAGTGTTTATTTGCAAGGAATACCCTTTGTATTAGTGTACTTGCTGAGCTAGAGCAAAAGCCCACAGTTAAATCTGTATGGGACATCTTCATCTGGCAAAAAATGAATGGGACACTAGGAACTTATTCCAGTAACTCGAATTATAAATTGGTGAAGTAAGTTCCCTTTTCTTTATGTCTGAGCACAGGCAATGTCTTCTCCCTGCCCAAAATTCCTTTTGCTCTAGAGGCATAAAGGAGGCAGTTGCTGGACTTTTCCCACAGAGAATACTGATTCCCCTAGGAACACTGGTGAAATGGCACCGACTGTGGATGGATGCACTAATTTGCACTGATCACCCCCTTAACCTCTGAATGACGTTGGCAGGATTTCAGCTGCTGTTACCTGCTGACCAGCCTCAGCATTTTGTCCTCGGGCAGGCAGCCCTGATCAGCTGGCATCCCCCAAAACTGCTGCACAGAGCCTGCTGCAAGTATTGCTGCATAGCAGGTTGGGCCAGCAAAGCAGAAATCCCTTTGAATCCTAGAAACAGTTGCAGAATTTCTCTGCAAAGGAGTTTGTGTCAGCCATAAAGGTGGCTGGAGATCTCTGTAGAAAAGCTCATGCTAGATGATGATGATTTACACCACTGCTTTATTGTGCTACAACTCTGCATTGAGAGCCTTCATAGAAACTGCAGGTACAGGGAACAGACATCTGCAAGGTCCCCAGTACAGCCAGTCTGGATAATGCACAGACTGAGAAATGACATTTAAACATCCCTGTAAGCATAAACTCAAAGGTTAGAAGGGCCTCACAGCTTCGACCACACAGCCACCAGAATGCAAACATGCTCCAGTAAACCTTAGGCTAATACAGTTCTCTCTGCATGTACTTGTCAGCTTTCTGCATTTTTTTCTTGGGAAGCTTTTTCAAGTGTTGGAAGAAATGCTGCAAATAAATAATGTAGAAGGTTATGAATCTTTAGTTTTATTCCTGCCTTGTATTGAAAGGGGTGAACTGTTATTTAGTCAGTGAAAAGTTATAAACTGCCCCTTATAAGCTGCTGACAGAAGCCTTTATTGAGCCAACATCATCAGTGCATGTATGCAAGCAGTTCTTGTCCCATCCCAGCAGTCAATACAGCTCAGTCCACATAAGCAGATAGAGAGCAAAGCAAAGCTCTGGCTCCTCCAGACAAAATTACTGTGGGCAAAACCATGCCTATGCTGACATCAGTGGCAGAATTCCCTATTACCTATGTAAGAAGGGAAATTCAGGTGATAGATACTTGCTTTACCATAGAATAAATTCTTTTGAGATACTACCCTGATATGGGTACAGTTTTAGTTACTATTCTGCCAAGATATTGATGGAGATCACATAACTACTCATGAAAAAAACAAAAAAAACCAAAAAAACAATAAAACACCAACAACAAAACAAAACAAACAAACAAACAAAAAAACTAAACTAAAATATAGCTAACTGTTCATGTTAGACAAGATCAAGTGAGCCAAAAAGCAGGTGTTTGAGGAAGTGTGTGTTTCTCAGAATGACTCAGATGCAACAGTTCATTATCTGAAAGTGGTACATGCTGCTGGACAGAGCCATAAAGGAAAAGAGTCTTCTGCTGAGGCTTCCTCACTAAGATCTTTTTGTACAGTTTGCCATCCTGACAAACATGAAAATTTGATTTTTCAGTGTTGCCTAATTGCTAAGAGATGTCACAACTACCTTTCCCAACACAGACATTCAGCTGCCAGCTTTGTCTCTTTAAGCAACTCTTGTGCAGCTGTAGTTGCCCAGATGAGTTTCCTCTCTTTCTTTCCCCATGACACCTTTCCTGCTCTCCCCAAAATGATCCCCTATGTTTATGTATGATGAATTTTCCAGAACAGTGAGAACAGACTTCTTAGTGCAGCATCATTACCCTTTGCTTGGCACAGAAGTAGAAAAGAGCTTGTCTGAGCTGGCAACCATCAAGCTTCACAGTCTAACAAGTTCCACTACTATAATGAAAATCCAAAGACCTGGAAACAATATACAGAGCTTCCCTGACTAATTTTATTACGTAGACACACTTAATAGCTCCTGTTACAATCACATTTATAGCAGGAAAACAGCATTGGATTGTGACTATCACACTAAATTGACACGGATTATCAGTCATTAAAAAGGAACAAAATTAGCAGCAAGCAGCAATATTTTACACTTATCAAATCTACAGCTGGTCAAGGTTCATTACAATACTGTGCAATAAAGTCAGGAAGCATTGGCTCATTCTACAGAACATTTAAATCTCTATTGTATTTGTGTAGGATATAATTTCTGATAGCAATAAAGCCTAATAAAAGTTACACCCCGATGAATAAAGTGTTAATAAATTGACCCAAGACATTTAAATGGCTAATTATATTTGAGATAAAGGAGGATTCACTTGTTTCTATAGATTGTTTGAAGCTGTACTCTAACCAGTTAACTAATCAACTACAGAGTTATTTTATATAAATATATCTGTGATATAAAATATTAATTTTCCTAGCTCCGTTTTCAATAGATTAATAATTAATCAGAATTTCCTAACACATTTCCTATTCATCAAATGACTCATACCTCTCTTTAAAACATCCGAGCTTTGCATAAATTAACTATTCCCTAGATTTGATTTTATTTAAAAGTATTTATCCCAACTATGTTTAGCTTTTCCATAGGCCATTTCAGTAATAAACGGGGTACTTCATTATAAAATATCAGCACTCTATTACAATGCTTACATGGTATATAAAAACCACACCAAACAAGCACTGACCAGGCCTGGGTGTTCCTGCAGCATAATTTCTGTGAGGGGCCTCCCAAGATCCTGAGCCTGACTAAAAAGGTGTCATCCTTTAAGTCTGAACCAAGAGTCAAGCAGACAATAATCCTACAATTAATTCCTTATCAAAGGTGACCTTATAAACTCAGAAGTACCTCCTTCATCTCTGGGCATCTCAGGAGCCAGAGCCCGGCTCCACAGATGACACCAGCTTGGACATCCAGAGAGCTGGGGGAGCAAGGATGAACTAGAGACACAGATATTTATGAACAGAACTGAGGGAGCAGTGAGGACCTGGCTGAATCTTGACAAACACAAGGTACAAAACCAACCAACAGCAGGTTCACAGAACAACTTCGGTGTCACAGACACTGCTTTGATGTCATTGATTGCTTAAACTACACCAGAGAGTTTTGGAAATCTTTGGTGATTTGCTTCTCCAAACCACATCAGAGACAACAGTTAAAGCAGTAAGAGCCTCTGACATGAATGGAGTGAGTAACCAGTGACCAGAGTTCTGGTTTCCAGATACTGGAGGAATAGTGACTTATGCATGGAAAATGACTGGAGTGATAAAAAAGGGAAGCAAAATGAGTAACCTTGTCAAACTTTGTTAGTAGACACAAAACCCTTCATTACTGATCAGGATGAAAAGTAGCTGATAATATTTACCGTTAAAAAACCCTGTGTATTTTTAAAAGGTATGAACACATAAATCACAAGTGGCTAAATTTCATTTGCTACATTGCACTTACACAGACACACAATGAAGTACAAACACTTCACAAAGGCATCTGGCACTCTAAGTCTGAATCAGTTTACTAGCTATTGATTGCAATAGTTTGAGTTTCCAGATCATACATCTCTTGTCTAACTGAAGGTTTAAGATCAGGTACAGAAGAGGGAAACACTCCAACTATAGTTACTGCTAAAACAAGACCAACCTGCAATTCAATGCAAAAAGTCTGATTCTACATTCAAAAGCAAATCTTGCTCATCTTACTAAGGAAATCACACTGTGTGAAACATGCAATTGATATTGCTGTTGTTAAATAAAATTTGAAGTGTCAATAGCTGCAAAACCAGTATTTACTTTTCCCCCTTTGATGTTTTTTCAAAATTCTGTACTAAAATCCCAAAAGCCTAAGGGTGTTTGTTCTTATTCAAAATAGCTTCAGTCTCATCAATGCACTACCTTAATTCTTTGCATGCTCAATTTCCTCCCTAGAAGATATCTGCATTGTGTGCTTTCAAAATGGGTTTCCAAGCAGGTGTTTGCTTGGAAATGCAGACCAAAGCAGAGAGCAGCAAGTGAGCCTTCCTGGAAACAGCCTGCCTGCTGGGAACACTGGGCAGGCACAGCAGTGGGGTCCATACAGGAACCTGTAGGGCTGTCTTGGATGACTTTTCATCAGTGCTCAGAACAAACAGAAGGTTTTCAGATAGGTGCCATAACTCTGCTTCCCACTGACCATCTGCCTCTGGACCTCAGTAACCCACTCCTCGTTTGTTTTATTAGAGTATAAATACTTAAGAAAAAGATTTGGAGGGGTCACTAAGAGGGGTGGAAACTTTATAAATTACACATAACCATCTTCTATAGATAGAGTGGAAAAATATTTCCACTTTCCCCCAGGGCATGTAAACATGAAAACTGCACTGTGGTGATTGCCCTGAAGTGTTCAGATCCTCTGGGAAGCCTGGGACAGGTTAAATATCTGCCTTCTCTATCTTCTGGAAAGTATCTCTAACTTCTCCACAGCATTAAACCATTTGACCTGCAAACTATGTTACAGAAGCTCTGGATTGTCCAGGTTCATCCCACCTACATATTAAGTACCTCCATTTTGCCACAGGAGCCTCGGTAAATAAGCAGCATCTTACAGAGATCTTAAAAAAACTTACTTCAAATATTCTGTGTTTCCCTGTTTTTCTTAATCAGTGGTAGAGTTTGCCTAGTTATTCAGGAAAGGTATGCTATAAAGGTTTAGGTTTCTTCTGTCATATTGACCTAGCTCAAGACAGTTTAATTCCAGGACTATTAATAGCAGTTAAAACTGTCAAACTCTTGAAAAGGCAACTAATTGAAAGTCACTGGAATTATTCATAGCATTTGCAAAAAAAATGATGCACAATCTGTCCTTTCTCCAGCAAGCCATTTACTAGCCATCAGACTACAGCACTAGAGTAAACAAAAATCATGTTCTAGAAGCACAGCCCACAAACATGAAGGGAGAGTCCCATGAGAAGTAGAGGAATCATCTCAGGGAAGACAGATCAGTTCAGTCCCTGAAAGGCAAAATGCATCACATTTATTCAAAGACGACTTTGATCTTTTCAGCTGAAGTGTTGTGAAGCTTTAATTTTTTTCCTGAATATCAAAGTATTTTCATTACAGCCTAATTCATTGAACACGGAGACTGAGAACTTCAGTTTACAAAGACCTGTGGGTACTAGAATTTCAAACCATCCACTTGCACTTAAGTCAGTCCCTGGCAAATTCCAGGAGTTCTGAATGCTCGATTTATCCTCAGCCTTACTTATTTATTGTAGGTAGCTCTTCTCAGCAAGTGTACTACATATCCACACTGAAAATATAAAATTAAAGATTAATACTTATGAGGTGAATTAATCATCCAGAAGTTTTCCTAAGTAACCATGGTGGGGGGGGAGGAAGAAAAATATTTTAAAAGCATGTTCAAAACTATGGCAGCAGTACTACATGAAAAGCAGAGAGGCACAATTAGATGTGAGAAAACTGCTCTCAATGGAAAAGAGGAGTCAGCCTGCACTTCCTTCAGACTTCATCTCTCACAAGCATCTGCCTCATTTTCACCAGCTGCTGCTTTTGCCACCTTGGCAGAAAGGAGAAATCCTTCTCTCACTGGAAAACATCTCAGTGCAATTTTCAGTCCAGTTCTGTATCTAACTGGGCCTGTGTAGCTTGCTTTATTTGTTGCTAGAGGACACATTTGTGTCCTTTCCTGAAGACAAAGGGAGTTGCAGGTGAATGTCAGAAGAGAGCAGCTCTCTGGTAAAAGGTGTGCCATGCAGGGGTTTTGCATGACTTGGCAGAGAAAAAGCACAGACAGCCCTCAAAACTGAAATCCAGCAAAAAGGAGGATAACTTCTTCCTGTGGAAATGCTGGCCCACAGTGCAGCAGGAAGATGGACCTTGTACAGAACCAACGTACTGAGGCAACTGCAGCACAAATTTGTACAAAGTTCTGAACCAGAAATCGCCAGCTGCAGTCAGCTGGAATACCTGCACTGTTGGAAACAAGGTCTTTCCACAGTTTCTTCCAGAATGCTCCTAAACCAAAACTAACTAACTTCAGAGAGGGCAGTTCACAGTAAGGAAAAGCCAATGTTGTGGTGCTGCCCAGCTTTAGCACCAAGTCTCTTCTTCTGAAAAGCAGACAAATTGCACACAGCACCAACAGGATGGACCTTGCTCCATGAACAGTCAAAGCCAACACCAAGAATTACTTATGGGCCTTGGAACCACAGGATGTTAGCAAGGGTCAATACAAATATTTGGATGCCAGCTGCAGCTGAAGACACATCTTTTTTCTAACTTGCTTCATCTCTGGGGAATCATGGATCACAGCTGAGAAATATAGAATAGAAAACAAACAAACAAAAAGCAGGAACAAAGAGATTAGTGAAAAACAAAAGTAGAGGATAACTAATCAGAGAAAGGCATAACACCTAAGTGTTATGCATAACACCTAATGCTGAGCTGGTGAAGAATCAAATGAGAGCAGATAAAAAGATCATAAATCAAACATGCACTAGCTAGGCAAAAGCCTTCAAATTATAATGGAATTAGAGGAGAAAACAGCAGACAAAATGAAGTTTTTTAGGGAAAAATGGTTATGCAGATAAAATATTCCAACAGCCAGTTTCCATCAGTTCCACCCATCCCATCTCTCTGCCATGTACCATCACATCATCCTAGGATGCAAATACTGACTTGCACAGATCTGTCATGTATGCAATGCTGGTGCACACTGCAATGTCTCTCAGTTTTGAGAGGCATTATTCCTGCAAGTCACTGCAGGGAAATGGAAACCATGAGTTGGAAACTCATGACACACACTGTCTCATCAGTAAGTTACCACGTAAAGGAACCCTTCAAATACTTACTTTCCTAATTAATCCAAATCTCAGTCATAGGAAGACTATTGCTCAGTGCCTCTTTGGCATCCTTGTTTGCAGTCTTCTTTGGGTCTCTAAGCAGAAAGCAGACTGTGCGGAGACACAGCGATAATTTACTGAATTCTCAAGGACAGACAACTCTCTCAGATTAAACAACATTCACTCTCTGTCAGAAGCTCAGCTTCAAAATTGCCAAAGCATGAGGAGAATAAAGTGCTGATTAGACCTTTCTGCGCATGACAGGATAAAACGCAAGACTTCTCTGCCTAAAGGAATCCAGATAATGAAATAATCTTTAATCTTTGTCCCTTCAAGGCACGCTCAACACCTGTTATCCTTGATACTGTCACAGGCAAAAAAAATGTGTGGATTCATCTCAAGGTTGGCAATTATTTTAGCTAATTGCTCATTTGGATGTGGGGCAATTACCCCACATTAACACTCCTCCAAGTACAGCAGTAGCCACTTTTATTCTGATGCTTCACAAAGCAGGAGAGCTGCTGTTCCCCCATCTCTGTTCTTACAGGAAGATGAGTTTCCATGCTACTTAAAATACTCTAGCAAAACTCTAGCCTGGCCAACTGGTTAAACCCAAATCTTCAGCAATTCGTTTCACAGTCAAACATCCCTGAATTCATTCAACCTTATTACACACAGCAGCAGCCCAGCACTCAGTATCTTTCTAGAGGAATGTGTTTATCTGGTGCTTCATTTCCAAACCACCTTTTAGCTCTATAAATTAGAACTAGACCTCTAACAAACATGTTTTAATTTGACTTGGTTTTTCCAAAATCAGTGGTGATGGCAAATCATAAACACTCATTGATGAACAGAAAGCAAACACAGTCTGGAATTAGGGTGCAGCTCTGCAAAGGCACAAAATGGGGGAAGTTCAGTGTTATACCCACAAAGATGCCAAGACAGTGCCCTTTCTTTGTAACCTCAAAACTATTTCAGACAAAAATCCTTTCCAGGCCCTTCTTGGCACGAAACCCAGCCTGAGCTGTTTTCTTGGTCTGCTGGAAAGCTCAGACTGCTCCTCCCCTACTATGCCTTCAGTAAGTATTTTACTCCACCTGTCCACACAAATATCAAGCAAACACTTCTCAGCCTTCAGCCAGGGTGAAAGTATCCAACCGTGTTTTTGTGCAGAGACTGCTCATTCCTCCCAGCTACTGATTTCTAATTCACAGCAGTTCAGAGCTGTGGAGATTCCAACACTACAGATACTCATAACTGGGCTTGACACAGACATGAGCAACCCCATCCAGCTCTGATACCAGCCTTGCTTCCAAAGATCCCTCTCAACTTGAATTATTATGTGTTTTTTTGTTTTTATTGGAGGAATTAGTGTCACTGGAGGGGCACCTGCCCTTTTGCAAAGCACAGGTATAAATAAGCCAAATAAGCCAGTGGGCTGAAGGTCACAAGTCTTTTTGCAGAGCGTGACTGCTGGGGGCAAGAAGGAGTGGGCAGGAATACCCAGGGCCAGGCAGGGAAAGCACTTCCCAAGCAGCTGGGATTGGTCACAACACAGCTACCACTCACTGAAGGAAAGGCACCACCAGTACTGGTTCTGCTCAGCTGGAATTTCATTCATGTGTCTGTACAAACAGCAGCACAGGTCCTTCAGCGCTGCTTTTCTCCACGGTAGGCCAAGCTTTTTAAAATTTATGTCTCATAAAGAGAAATAAAGGAACAGCATATTCCTCATTTCTGAGAGAACATTACTTAAGGATTCCTTCAAAATAATTTTTTTTTACTTGAAAATACGGAAAAAACAGATTATTTTTATTTATTTAGTTGTCTTTAGTTTCCTAAACGTTAAATTGCATAAAAATACAGTACCATATAAATCAAACATTTTAGTGCACAATATAGCACATTGCTTTGATTTTTCTTTTTTCTTTCACCACTCAGAGACTGCTTCAGGTTCTTAAATAATTGGGAAGACAATTGTAGCCCCTCAGATTCCAGTGGTCATTAGCAGCTAAAGATCCTAAAGAGCTGCACTGCTCCAAGCAGCAGAGTGGTTTTATACTCTTTAAGAGGCAATTAATACCTCTGTATTGTTTTGTTCTCATCAGTTGGAGGATGGTCTGTGCTTTAGCACAGGGCATTATTTATGGTCTAGTTTGCTACCGAGTGGGATTCTTTGCTGACCGATTGATGTCTTCTGACATGTTTGACACAGGAGAGACACAACATTGGAAAGAGAAAAGCAGCAAATAGTCCATCCTTTGAGAGTCACCAATCAGCAGCACAATCCCTCATCATTAGTATCAGGGCCACATTCTCTACAGCATCTAGTTTTGCCTGGAAGATAAATGTACAAGGGTGGAATTTTTTATACTATATTTAGGCAATTAGTATTATATCACAAGTGTCTCTTCTGGACACAATCTACAAAATGAACTCTGCTCTCTTCCAGCACACAATTCTGACAACATCACAAGATTTTCTCTTTTTTTCTGTTTACTGTCTACACTATAGATTCACTGCCATTTGAAGAACTCTGGTTGTTCTTCCCCATAATACTGAATACAGTTATCTACTGTAACGGTTCTGATTTTCTAATTGTTCTTCATCTGTTAGCTGGTCAAACTGGAGTGAATTGTGGCCACTGCCACCTGTATCTGACCCTTTTCTGTACAAAATTCTCTCCCACCAGCTAGTGCCTAGAGTATTCCTAGGGACCCTCGATCTCATCCCTTAATTATTATCCTTATTCTACCTTAAGCTGCACAAAGGAAAGCCTTATTTCTTCATTACTTGGCATTTTTTCTATCTCACACACACAGACATCACAGGCTCCCAGTTCCAATGCCTTCCTTCCTGTTCCTTGCCTTCCATTTCTATTAGCCAGCTGGAAGGATTTTCTGAGACCCAATCTCCCAGTAAAATGCCTGTGTTTTCCCAGTATCTCATCTCAGAAATTGTCCCTTTTGTCTCCTTCAGCTATCAAAGATTTGGTTGGTATCCTCAAGATTCTCAACCTGGTCTGTCTTTGGATATTGCCTTACCCTGTGTGCTCAGAGTGTTAATCATACACTGACCAGGACAGCCCAGGAACACAGAGACTTCTACAACTTCTTTGCTCATCCAGCCAAGTCATAATCATGCACTCCTTGTTCCACAGGACAAGTTTGAACAACAGATATCCCACATTCCTGCTCCCACTAGCTCTAAAATAGACTCACAGGTACATTGTGATGGTGTTAATATTTCCAAATTGTTTGTACCAACAATCACAGTAAGAGTATTTAAGCAGGTAACTTAATGGGGCTTATTTTACTTAACTGTCACACTTAGGTAATTCAAACTTTCATCTTGCTGAACTCAGCTACCTTTTTTCTTTTCATACAGCAATAATGGTCTTTCTATCCTTGGACAGATCTCTTTCCCTCACCATCTTTCACTTACAACTTTTCTTCTTTCCTGACCAGCATATAAGCAAAGATCTAGAACTACTGGATTAACAGTGAGACAGTCTATAATACTTTGCTGCCTTCCATGGAAATAGTAAATATGGAGACAAATCTAAGATCATAATTACATAGCAGCAACAGTAAAAGAGACAGTGCTTGAACTGACTGCATTAATTAGACTTGACAAACAGTATCATCTAATTTGCTAATATTTTGAAACCAAAGTTTTCTGTTAGCCACTGCCAAATTCATAATCCAAAGGAAAGCTGCCCATTTAAAAACATCTACACCTTTGTAAATGAGAATACTGAAAACCTCATGCCCTACAACTTGTTAACATGATACCCTGGCATTACAGAGTGAAAATACTTGGACAGCTTTAATGTGTTCTTTTCCAGTGTAATGACTTGGTGCTTAAAAATGAATGTTTTTCCTACAACGTGATCCCTCAGCTCCTAAGAGAAGATTTCAGCTCATTTTACAACACATGATAAAGCATCTTCCTTGTTATAATGCGACAATGGCACTACTGAGCACGACAATTTGAGCCTGAATATGCCACTGCAAGACAGAAAAAAACCTGAAGAGGCAATTCCACCTAGAACTATGCAGCAAATGCATAAGAAGGAGGAAGAAAAATGATTAAAGATGCATTAGCACAGTCTGACAAACATGGCCCTTGACAAAAGAACCCTTGGTCCTCTGGTAAAAGGGGAGCAGCAGAGATTATCTGAGACACAGCCAAAGAATCTGAGCAGGTCTGACAAAGTCTCACATTTTGAAATACTCAAGATGAAAATGTGTCTGCTCAGACAAAATAAATTCTAAACAATCTCACTATAAAATATATCACTTCTGAAAAACTTTTTAAATCTAGAAAAAAACCACTCATTTCCTAATTACCCAGCCCAAGTATTACATTTGGCTTGTGGAATAACCAAAAATATGTTACACATGACCTAGATAATTTCATTTCAAATAAATTAACCTACAACAAATTGAGTTTAATTTCTCAAGCCTGCTCATAACACACCACTTCTGCAACTTGTGTGTTTCAACTTCTGATCAGGAAAAACCCAGCCACCAACACCAGCAGTTTGTGGGATTTTGATTCAGCCCAGGTCAGACCCCTAATAATCAGTGTGCCCTCAGAGAGAAGCAGCTGCTTGGATCTTTTCGTTTGGTATGGACTGATCTTGGCTTACAAAGTACCTTTAGAGAGACTGCCCCAAGGAAAATATAAGTAAAATAAATCTGTATTTGGCATTTTAAACCCCCTTTTTTATCTCAGTTCTCCCATACACTATTTTCAAAAAATAAACACCACACTGAATCTCCTCTGCTAAGCAGACTAAGTCATTTGCTGTTTTGCAAAACTGCAGGAGGACCCACATGTGGCCTCATGAAATGACTGGTCCCTTAACCTCTATCTGTGTGGTGGAGCACTGCAACCACCTGTACACAGTTCCTAACACTCGGTAGCAGCCTCATCACTGTTTGCCAGCCTTAATTTATGTCTCTGGATTTCCAAGATGGAAAGAAGGATTGCTGAACCAAGTTATCCAGTTCTCCACAGTCTCAAAATGAAAGACTTAGTAAGATTTTAACAGGGAAAGACACTTAAAAAAAAAAAACAAAAAAAAAAACAAAAAAAACCCCCACATAATCTAATCAGTCTCTATAAAGATCTAAGATGCAATTTTTTAAGAGAACCTCACATTTTACATTTGAGGTTTGCAAACTGCCAGATTAAGCTATCACTTGCTTTTGCACAGTGCATGGACCTTTTGGAACAGTAAAAAATACTTGCATACACAAGGATGGAACTGTTCTATTTTAAACAGAATGCAGTGTTCTTCCAGCTTTTGTAAACCTGAAAATCTTCTTGCCCCTTCAGTAAACCAGCATTGTTCACAAAGCTTCTCTGAGTGCTCCCTCAGTACAGAGCAGCAGATCAGTGCAGATTGCCAGCCCCAGTTATTAGTAAGTTCTGCATCGTTTACCTGTTTCCTACAGAATTAGCTTGCAAAGAGCATGGGAGATTTCAGGAGTGATGAACCACCACAGCTTCCCTGGTTCTGCTGCAGTGGATGAATGTCCAGCACCCCGATGTGTCTCACAGGGATGCATAACCAAACTGATCAGGATATCCCTGAGGGAACTCTTCATTAAATCCTAGCCATTTATAACACTAACTCATTACAAGAAATAATTACCATAGCAACCACTGCACACCATGCATTTGCTGGCACCAACAGTGAGTCTTCTGTGGGGAGGAAGCATGAGGGAAACGAGTCAAAAACTTCTACAGAGGTTTGGCATAGTCAGGCATAACTAGATTATGTTTTCCTGTATTTTATCTACCAAAAGACCATATCCTATATTAAGGATACTGTTTCAAATAAGCAACAAACATTTTAGAATTTAGAAATACAACATATTATGTCAACATTTCACACAGCATCGTACCACAGCCCTTTGGTGCTTTTACATACAATAGCACTTTACATACTCCAATCCTTTTGATCTCCCTCAAAATGCCAAGGCAAGCTGGGCTGCAGCTGAAGATGTGAAGAACCTGG